>SNQJ01S0003662.1:25655-46947 GCA_010110895.2 Picea sitchensis | reverse complement strand
AGCTACAGCTTCCAAATGTAAAGGGAAGGATAAACCTCCAAGAGGAAGATACAATCCTCCAATATCAAGAGAGGATTTAACTCTCCATCCTTGCCCCTTCCTTCCACCCAAGAATATATGAGAGATAATAAAACTTTACATTAAACCATCACCATCAACCAACCATCACATAGAACTTGATAATGCTTCCTAAGACTTCTTCAATTTATGAAATTATTCAATTCTTGGAATACTATGATCCTGTATATAATATTACTCAATGTATTCTTTGAAGCTTCTCCAAGTTTCACTCCCTAAATCCTCCCCAAAAAGAAGTTATAGAGAGAATGGTAGACTTTGTTCAATTCTAGTTTATTCAGGAGACCGAACTTGTATAGAATGCCCTGCACTCCATATTTAACATCAGATTTTGAAACTCACACAAAAGAAACTACAGTCTGTACTCTTTCCAATGAAATTTGTCCCACTTCATTTGGATTCTCTATAAAGAATTTATGAGTATTTTACCCGGAACACTTGTTTATTGACTAGCTCCCGAACTGGTCAAAAACCCTATCTTCCACAGAGTGTATCTCCGTACTTATAGTGAATCAAGAGCTGAAACATTTACCATGGGTACCTTGATATGTCTTCTCAATACCATATAAATTCCACCATTTGAATCATTCCAGAAAAAAATGTTATAGCGAAAATGGTAAGATGACCTGAAAATAACAAACCTTAGAACACATCACCGAAAGACTTCATCCTCCCTTGAAATCCGACCTTCTTTACTTCTGATTTCCTTTGAAATTTGACTTGTGTATCAAATGAATGTATAATGATATTTATTTATACCATTTATGTCACTTCCTTTTAACATTAGGGTCGACCTGACACTTTCTTATTTTGTAATTCTTTTCTTTAATTATCTTCAGGGCCTACATGTACTTCCTTCTTCAATTCACTTTGTCATATTCAAAAATTCATTTCTCTTCAACCATGAGGATCCATGTGATGTGCCACCTACCACTGGAAACAAAATTATGTATACTATCCATCCATGGGTTTTGTTTCTGCATGTACATTTTCCTTCATGTACAAATACCTTCATCAATCTTGCGGTCCAAAACCCATGACTAGGGTTGACATCAATGACAACAATCAATCTTCCAATAGAAAGTTGTGATGAAGAACAGTGTACATGAATGCAAGAAACTCAAGATCAAGAACTAAAGGTTATCTCAGATGGAGGTAGAATACTATGATGATTACTTGTTCCAGTAAACTAGACATACCTCTACATGAGTCATTATATCATCTGCAATATCCATGGGTTGGAGTTCCACATTAGATGAATGCAAAGATTGTTCTCCAGAGAAATTGAATAAAGAGAGTATGAAGAGAAACCTCAAGGCTTTGAGGCATACCAGAAAGAGACCCTTGTATGCAAATGGAAGAAGACAACTTGGTGGAGAACCTCCAATGCACAACATAAGTGTGGTGAAGATTCTCTATAATAGAGATATTGTATCAGAATGATTACTCAGAAGATTAGGATAATGGATTGCCAATCCATGATAAAGATCTCATGATGACAGAAGAAGTGCCACATGGATATGTTCCAGTTTCACCCTTGCCATGATTTAGTGAGCTAGAAGGAACCAAAGAGGAATCGAACAATGATATATTTTATTGATCAGAGCTATATGAAGCCTTCAGAGAAAACCAGTGTTCCAGACCGAAGTACATTTGATATCAAGAATTACATTCTCTATGATGAATTCCATAAAAGAGAAAGTGGTTCTCCAATATATATCTCCATGGATGAGTAGATAAGCAGACATTTTGGTAAAGCCTTTGTCCAAGATAAAAGATTTTGCGTACTCAAGCTAGAGCTCGTGGAGACGAATTCCTTATTGAAAAAGGAAGAGATGAATCATAGGTTAGGAGGGAGCATTGATGTGTTATTAACTTATGGACAATCATTTTTCAGTTCGAGAAATGGTCCAGGATGAGCAATTCCTTTCCAGTTTGGAAAGTGGTTTGAGATTTCTGACTGACAGGCATTTTCCAGTTCGGAAAATGGTCCAGATCGAACGATCATTTTCGTAATGAAAATGGTTCGATGGATTGATGATGTACCATAGACAACGATTTCCCATTGTGGTTAACATGGGGAATGGTCTAGGGAAGTATCTCTTCTTGAGGGTTACTCAAGAAGACTGGCCTACCTCACCCAACAATGATTTCGCATTGTGGTTAACTTGGGGAATGGTCATTTTGGAGGTTGGTGTCGGAAAGTCATTTCCTTAGGAAATGGTCTGGACAGTCATTCCTTAGGGCAGATTCATTCTCTCCAGGTTGCACTTTGTTTAGTGTCGGAGGAATGGCCCAGGGTGGGGAATGGTCTAGGTTCAACAATCAGAGACATACATTCCTTAGGGCAGACTCATTCTCTTCAGGTTACACTTTGTCTAGTGTCGGAGGAATGGCCCAGGGTGGGGAATGATCCAGGCTTAGAAATTAGGACAATTATTCTTCCTTACTTGAGAAGAATAGTCTAGATAGCTCATCATTGATGTCTTACCTTTTGAGGGTAGATGCTCTTCTAGATCTCACGGATGTGAGTGGAAGAATGGCCGAGATGATTCAGTTTATATCATAACAATGTTTTTCTATACAGGTTGATATCAGATGATTGTTATGGAGACTGTATGTCTTTGGACAGTAGAGGTATGCTACTATGGTGGATGTGTTCCATTGATTGTGACTATACATCATGGATCAAGTATCTATGTGCTACTTGGTGTGGTAGTGTACCACCGGATTGTAGTTGTGTACTAATTTGGATAGACATAGTTGTGTTCTATTGAATGATATTGTTCCTATTGCCTTGAAGACTATCAACAGTGTTGGAAATGATTATCATCTAGATGGATGATCAATGGACAGATATTTCCTAGACAGAAAATGGTTCAGAACATTTATTCTTCTAGGACGTATGTCCAAATTAGAAGAATGGCTCTTGTGTCACTCTGTGGTGTGAGTGACTTATCCAACATCATGTCCGATTAATCAGATGGAGTATGGGTTCGACATATGATGCAGCTACTGACACTGATAGTGATGATGGTGCTCATGATCTAGTCATGAGATAGTCTATACAACTATGTTGATGCTACCGGGTAAATGGTATGTTTGTGCTCAATATCATTACCTTCAAATACCTCCCTAACTAGGAGGGAGTGTTGATATTATGGTAGTTACAGGAGCTATTTACCTCCACATGTAAACCTGATGATAATAGAATGTTTCTGGAAGTAATAAGAAACCCTAATGAGTTGGCTAATAACCCTAGAAGACAAGTCGGCTCAAGAGGATAATTTGTATTAGGTTATTAGCCTCCAAGAGAAGAAGCCGACCAGAAGAAATAATATATACTGAATTAATAAGTACCCATAATGAGAAGTCGGCCCATGAAGTTAGCCAGAATTAGTATAAATACAGGATGTCAGTCTTCATTCTGGCAGGAATTCTCATAACTACAGAAGCAACACTTGTGCGCACTGCAGTTGCCCAGTTGTGCGCAAGTTTGGATGAGAGCTACCATTGCAGTTATCAAATTTTGGTATTGGCTTGGACTATCTCTTGGTTATGGTTTGGACTATTTGATCAGCTCTTGTTTGGTGCGCTATCCTTGGAGAAAGGTGCACTACCCTTTGTTTGGCTATCTAGCCTAGGGTTTGCTTCCAGAATGATTCTTTGTCAAGCTTAAGGTGCTCAGAGGGTGTCTTCAGCCTATGGTTGGGTGACAATAGTGATACTGTTGATGGTAAAATGAGCACATCCATTCATATTCTAACAGTTATTTCTCTCGTCTATCAACCATTCTTTCCTTATATATGTAATTATAGAATTCATTCCATACACAAAGTATTTCATGTCAAGTTACATTATGAAAAAGCTTTCATTGAGAAACTATCTCTTTCTTTCTCTATCTTTGTATACATAAAATAGGGTAAATCATTTTCCATGTGCATGTTGAGGGGGCATGGAATAATAGTAATTACCTAGAGAACTATATATCTCTTTCATATCCCAAGATGATATGAAAAAGAAGGTTTGGTAAATTTACTTACTTTAGAATCTTATTTAGAGGGAGAAATGACTTGTATCATTTTGTTTATGCCACAGATTACGTCACAAGGTTAGGTGGGTTTAAAATAGTAGTATAAGATAGATATATCTTTGGGTTCACTAAATCAAGAGAAATAAAGAGAGAATAAACAAAAGTGTAAATACATAGAGTTATATTAGTTATACTTAGCTACCAAATCTCACTCGCTCCAGAGATTAATTAAAGGGTATAAGAAATGACCTAATTTCACTTTGAAAAATATGGAGGATGTTACAATGATGTCATTAGCTAATTATAAATAAGAAAAATATATTATTCACGGTTGAATTTGTTCTTGATTGAAGGGATTAGCCCTTCGTTCCAGTAAGGCATGCATGCTTTGAAAATCCATATCAGGTAGGTAGGGGTCAATACTTCCAGTCATGCCTTGATCCTTTCATTTAAGTAAGGTGAAGAAGGTCAATCCACTAATTATATAGGCGTCCTATCCTTATAATTGAACAATTACTTATTGATTTCTATAATACTTAGAATTCTGAAATCACTTGGTAATTGTTTTCTAAATCTCAGGATGAGACAATAATGAATAAGTTATCTTCCCCTCTAGTCATTAGTAAATTAACGTTTTAGAACAAACTAGCTCTTGTAATTTAGTAATTAGACGTCTGGGAGCAAGTGATTCATGTTTTTGAGAGTTTGCGGAGCAATCTAATTGTTTCATTCAATGTTTCTTAAACAAATGTTCTTTATTAGCCATTGTTTAGTGTAATTCCTTGTCAATTGAATCATTTCACCCGGCCCTACAATAATTCTTCTGACAGTAATTTCCCTTCAAGAAGTTGATTCGTTTGAAGGGGAAAGCAAGATATACGCACTTTGGAGAAATGGTCCAGTTAGAGTTTCTAACAGTCAATCAGAAGATCACCTTCACACTCCTTTTGCTTTGTAAACCCCTTCCCCATGCACTGGTGGGAATCACTCTACGAGAAAAAATTTGGATTGATTCTGGATCTATCTTATGAGACCCACTTGGCCCTAAAGGAGGATTTCTTGTTGGGAACTAGGAAGACCAGTACATGAGACAACCTTGCACCAGGGTCAAGACCATATTGTGCAGGCATCAGTATACCAAAGCCTTCCATATCCAACCAACCTGCGAAGGAAGTTGGGTGGGACTTCGATCCGAGGGACACATGGTTCTAAAATACCATAGAGCAGTGACCTACATAGACAGATCCAACAAGATAGAAATTTTATGGAAATCTTCTCTTCACTAGGATCCACTTTATCACCGCTATATGATGCCACAAGATTGAGGGTTCAACAAAATAAATCAGAGCAAGATCAAAGATCAGGTCCTCTCTATTAGAGAAAAGGGCAGAGAAAGGATAACCAACCTAAAGAAAACCAGTCAAATCCACCTAAGGGGGAGAGTAATGGACATGCCAACCCACAACAATGACGAATGTTGTGCTATTGTTGTTGGCGCCTTAGAATCCTCCCTCTAATTCCGTTGGCATCCCCAAAGATAAGGGAGGATCATCGCTTATGCCACTGCTCAGTTGTTTATTTAAGGAGGCTTTCTTGGCTTTATTTATTGGTTGGAGGTCCTATTCCTCATTCCTTCTGAAAGAAAGTAAAAAATATTCCCCTCTTGTTCTTTCCCGCTATTGAACCTACCCCTCCTTACTTATTGGTTCTACCCCTATAGATAAACTTCCTCTTATAGGTTTTGTTCCCATACTTATAGAGGGTCATAAGAATAATTAGGTTGATCCCTAACTCCCCTAACAAAGGAGGGTGAGGAAGGATGACTGCTCTAGATAGATTACCTCCTTCTATAGATATATTACGTCATGTACTGAGACAAACAAAGGTAGTAATGAAAGGTCATGTGCAAATGTAAGGACTAAATACTTGACTCTGACTTCTCCTTATTATTTGATCTGGTCATATTCATAAGCCGTATGAGCCTGTATAAGTCGTATTAATAATGAGCCCATACCCGTAGTAGTCATGGTAGTCATCCCAATAACTATCCTTTTCAGATATCTTCATAGAAGAAGTAATGAAATAGATAGATAATGATGCCAGTAATGTCGATAATGATATGGATATGCCTAGATAGATATATATTACTAATATAGATAACGGATTACTAATGATAGATAACACCTGACCTAGCGAATAGAGTACTAACAATACGACCTTACCAATATTTGTTCTCTATTACTCCCTATCAGTATCAATATTTTCTATTGTAGTGGTACGAGGAATGCACAGTGGTAAAAGGAAGGAGAAACCTGAACACCCACCAAGAAGATAAGGACTTAACACCTGACCACCGGAGACACCCATCTGAATTCAAGGTAGTTTTCCTCTAAAACACACTCTCCAAACGACTTCAATCTCTACACTAACACTAACACTAAGAATCACACTAAGCACTCTGAAACACACTCTCCGAGAGTTACCTTCCTCATGAACAGATAATGGTGGGTTCCAGGAAAGGTATTCCGGGGAAATGTATGCCCAGGAAAGAGTGGTTATCTTTTCCTCTCTTTTCTTATCTTTACACTAGCTTAGCGGTCTTCACCTCATGCATTATAACTTACATTTGTGACTACTCTTGCTATTGTTATTTATACTACTAATGATATTATAAGGAAAAGGACATGGAAGTATATTCTCTCGACCTTCAACCTTCACCATTAATCTTGGGGGAGCATCCCCCAACCCTCCCATAGATGGATTACGTGCATACAGGATAGACATATAAAGCCAGTAGAGACATACGAGAGGTTGACTTCAATGCCTTCCTTGAATTCCCTCTTAAACACGCCAACTTCAATTCCCTCACTCTCCTGACGAATTCAATACCAAACCAACAATACCAATCTATAGAATCCAAGAGAATCATCAACATTCATTGACCATTGAAAAGGGCTTATCAATATGGTCTTTATTGCCTTCCTCAAGTTTAGACCAAACAAGGTGGGCAGGTAGACATAAACAAAAAAAAATAGGTAGACATTAGGAGATCCATCTGATGATCTATACTAGCTCAAGGAGGAGACATTCCCCTAGAACCTATCTCCCCTATAAACAATGTTGAAATATGATATAGATTATATAATAAGGAACAGCCAATACTTAGGATATTTCTATATGTAACTAACTAAATATAGGGATGTAACTAAATTCTAGAAACAACTATAAGAGGATCCATTCAAAAGCTTATAAAAATCCTCTCCCCGGAGAGAATTTATCTAGAACTGTATCACCCACATAGCATGAATCAAGGTCTTCAACAAAGATAGGACTGGTAACCATGAAGTAAGGATCACCTTTGGCACCCCTAACCACAGAACCATAACCTTTTAATCATGTCCCCCAATATAAATAGGGTGGGTGGAATCCACTCATCCCTCTTTTGGATCTAGGTGGAGAGGTCATGTTCGATGGGATGAATCTACCTCTCTATGGAATCTTGGACACTCATCTCTCTTCTCTTTGACACGGGTCATCCATCTACAAAGGTAGCATAGTAAAAGGCAAGAGCAATGTGTTGGCAAATGTTTAACATGCAGCATATGCTTGTCATTGATGGCAAGTACAACAGTGAAGATGGCATGAGTACAGGAATAATGTAATAGACGGGCATCAGAAGTATTTTAGGAAGATGCTGCAGAGCAAGCTCGATAAGTTCAGAAGAGATATTGTAGAGGATTGTTGGAAGGTTTAACAGGCAAAGTGAGCTTGTCATTGATGGCAGGATTAGAGTGTGCATCGATGGCAAAACAAGAACAAAGTAAGCTCGGGAGGAATTAGTGTAGAGTCGAATGCAGCGCATTGGTGTGCACCAGGGATGAGGTTAACTCATTGCTAAAGCTCAAGAGAGATAGCGTACTCAGGATCACAGGCTGATCAAAGGTCGAGGCCTTTGACACTTAGAAATTCTTCTAAGTAAGGAGGATGCGTAAGCTCGGGCGGAGAAGCGACATTGATCGTCTGATCCCATTCACAATTCCCAATGACCGTCAGATCTGAATCCAGACAAGAGGAGCACAAATATGGAGGACAGATCTTAGGCATCATATCTGAGCATAAGATCCGACCATCGTCAGATCAGGAAGAACCTGCACGTTCTTTAAAGTGCAAGGAGTAGCAGGCTCACAAAATCTCGAAAGAAGGAGGACCATCCATCTTCAGGCAGGACATGTGGACACAGATCAGCATTTTGCTGACTGGAAAGTCAAATTTTAGGAATGCTCCAACCTCTCACCTCTCGAAATCACGATATACGAAATTGCGAAATCATCTCAGCTGTCAGAATCAGATTTTAGGGGCTAAATTTCGCTCATGGGCTAATTTTCCATGGTTTTTCCAAAAATGAGATTCACTATTTTAAAAATGATTCGCCCAAATTCTATAGGATAAAATTATTTTACCTTAAAAATCGCCAAACTTTTATAAAAACTATATAAAATCCTTAGAAATTTGAATATTTTTACAAAAATATCGCCAATCGTTCATAGTTGGAATATAAATAATTAGTAAGATTCGCCAAGGTTTCTACATTTTAAAATAAATTTCCCGAAAAACCCGACTTATCATTCAAAGACAAAGAATATTGATATTTAATATCACTTTGTGAGAGACGTGATTGAAGAAAAGAAAGTATTGTTGATGAAGGTGGACACTTTAAATAATGTTGCAGATTCATTAACAAAATCTGTGAGCACTGAGAAGTTCTCTTGGTGTAGAGGATCCATGGGCATTGTTGCCCTGGATTGTTGACTATGTAACCCTGTAACCCCCTATATGCAAAGAAAACAACAAGTGGAAGAATGTTGTGTATGTGTTATATTATTTGCACGAGTAGTAGTGTCTGCGTTGCATTGGGCGTGTAGGGGGATTTGAGGGGGGGTGTAGGGGTTCAAGGGAAGCACCCCCAAGAAAAAAAATTCTGCCTCAGGAAACATGTCACATATTTAGGTGGTTTTTTGGCACATTGTTTCTTTGTCGATGGTTTTCTATTTTCGGTTAAGGAATTAGGGTTGTTGACTAATCCAGGTCATTGGGTTAGGGTTTTGGATGTCTTTGGATCCTATATGTATATTGTACTGTAAACAATGTAACACTATGAATGAATATAGAATACGTTGGTTTTCCCGATTTGGGTTTCTAGGGGAAAAATCTCTGTGTAATGTTTGTATTTACCATTGTATCTTTTCTATTTTTTTACTGAAAATAAGTTTGCGGTAAATATTGTACAAGTTTAAAATCTACAAAATCAACTAACGATAAATGAATTAATATAATTAGCACAAATTTCATTTTTAAGAGTATTTCACAGCGTAATGTCACTCAAATGGGCTGGGGGACATTACAATCAAGCCCTTCAAGGATGAGGTATTGTGTGATATTTCCCTCCTTGAAGTTTGTGATGTTATTTTAGGATAACCATACTTGTGGAAACGACATGTTGTATATGAATCTAGAACTCACAGTGTTATTATTACTTTGGGTAGATAATTGTACATGGTACTAGAGGTAACTCCACCTACCAATATTTCTTTGATCTCTGCTAAGCAATGTAGGGAGGTCATTTCCCAGACTGGGAAATTTGTTTTCTTCATGATTCACTCTCAGAGTGAATAGAATATTACAACCACATCCATGACCTCTGCACAGGGCCTCTCCACATAGAAAAAAAAGGTGGACAAGATCATGGAAGAATACAAAGACATATTCTCTTCACCCACCAATTTATCATTGCAATGTCAAGTCAAGCATTCAATTGATCTAACCCTCGGTGAATCTCTACCCAATAGGTCAGTCTATCGCCGCTCGTTGATGGAAAATGAGGAAATCAAGCTATAGATCCAAGAGTTGCTTCAAAAGGGGCCATGTAAGAAAGATTGGACCTGGTGAGTCTACATTGATTACATGGCCCTAAACAAAATCATAATCATGAACCAGTACCCAATTCCTTGAATTGACAACCTTCTTGACCAGCTCAAGGGAGTCAAGTACTACAGTAAGATTGACCTGAATTTTGGCTACCACCGGGTCCCAATAGAACAAACTAATGTATGGAAGACTACTTTCAAGTCCAAACAAGGTATTTTTGAATGGTTGGTCATGCACTTTGGTTTGAAAAATGTTCCAACGACTTTGATGAGGTTGATGGATGATATATTAAATCCCTTCACCAACTCTTTTGTGGTGGTATATATGGACGACATCCTCGTCTTTAGCAAGACTTAGGAAGAACACATGCAACATATTCAACAAGTTATTCACACTCTGCGACAACACAAGCTATATGTTAACTTGGAAAAATGCTCCTTCGACATGAACAAGGTCCAATACCTAGGCTAGATTGTTGATGAGCATGGTGTGCATGTGAATCTAGCCAATATCTAGGTCATTCATGCTAGCCAGCCTTGACCACACTCACTGAGCTTCATAGTTTCTTAGGACTTTCCAACTTCTATTATAGGTTCGTGTTGAAATTTTTTCATATTGCATGGGCCCTTAGCCAAGTGACTAAGGGTTGTGGCAAGGAAAAGTTCATGTGGGGGAAGTCACAATAATAAACATTCGATGATATGAAACATCGATTGTGCTCAATCCCAATATTCTCCTTACCCGATCTACAACAACCTTTCAAGATTGAGATTGATGCTTCAGACTATGTTATGGGCGTATTTCTCACTCAACACGGTCATCCAATGGCATATCATAGTGAGACACTATCAAATGTTGTATGTAAGTACCCCACATATGAAAAATAAATGTATTCCATTGTACAAGTATGTCACCAATGGAAGCATTACATTCTCGGGAAGGAGATAATCACCCACACTGATCACAAGCCCTTGCAGTTCATACATACACAAGGAAAATTACAGAACGAACGCCATCAAAAATGGTCCACATACCTATAGTAGTTCCATCTCAACATCAAATATAAGACATGTATCACCAATCATGTTGCTCACTACCTCAGTCGACCTTCATTTTTCACCCTAAGCTCGATGCTCCACTCTTGTGGACATGAGGCCTTCGAGTGGCCCCAACTCTACAAAATTGATCCCGACTTCATTACCACTTACCAACTACTAGAAATAGGCACAAATGTCACTGACTTTCACCTTTAGGATGGACTGTTGTGCCACCTAAGCCACCTCTGTGTTCCTTCAAGCGAGCGTGCGAAGTTGATTTGGGAAGCTCTATACAGTCAGAAGTCAGGGCATTTTGGCATGGAATAGACCATGGAAGTACTACAAAAGCATTTATATTGGTTGAAACTTCGATAGGATGTTAAAAAGTATATCAAGTTCTACACTGCCCATGCCATTGAGAAACCAAACACTGAGAAGCAAGGCATGTACACCCCTCTACCTACTCCTGACAGGCCCTATGAATCCATCTCGATGGACTACACGTCTGGCCTTCCTTCATCCAATCAAGGCAATGACTATTTTTTTGTGGTTGTTGATCGGTTTTCTAAGATGGACATTCTCATAGCCTACAAGAAGAGTATCACGGTGGAGGCCACTGCCAAGCTCTTCTTCGAACGGGTCTAGGTACAATTTGGGATACCACAAACCATCATCTCAAATTGGGACAATGTGTTACTTAACACATTTTGGTCGAGCCTCTGGTCACTGTTGGAAACCAAGCTCACCAAATCCATTGCCTTCCACCCCCAAACTGATGGCTAGACAAAGGTTGTCAATTGAATGATCGTGCACATCTTACACATGTACAACTCCAATCATCCATGCACATGGGATGAGAGTCTACTCTATTTTCAAAACAACTACAACATAGCTCTCCATAGCTTGACCAACCATAGCCCCTTTCGGATGGGGCTGGGATTTCAACGATTGCGTCCCATTAATGTCGCATTGCCCCTTATGACCACACATGAAAAATCTTCCCATGTTCAGTCTGAGGCTGACAAAGACACCAGGTTTATTGAACGGATTCAACACATTTTCCAATAGGTCCATGATATTTTACAGAAATCCAATGTTAAGTACAAGCAGTTCCATGATCAACATCGGGTGCCACACAAGTTTCAGGTGGGAGAAAAGGTTTGGTTGCATTTACAGAAAAAATGCCTTACAAGGCCCCATTGGAAGCTCTGTCCCCTTCGATATGGACCTTACACCATCACCACGACTATGGGTGACAATAATTTTCAGATGAGTATTCCACCCTTCCTTGGCCTGCACCTAGTGTTTAATGTGGACCTCCTTCGGCCATACTTCCCACCATTATTGAACACATCAGAAATCACAGAGTATTTCACACTGACAAATCTCAACCTTGACTGCATAGAACATGTATCCATTGATGATATAAGGGACACTTAGATTAAGGGCACTTTCCAACAGAGAATCCAACTTTATAGGGTTGTAAAAGCAGGGTATCTACTGCTCTAAGGAAAGTGGCTTACTTGAGGCCAAGTTCAGCAGAAGTTTCCTCATCTGATGGGGGCGCTCAATGTAATGGATATAATTGCTTCCTAACGGGGGAGGACTGATCCAGGTGGATATTGGTGGCCACCCACCTATTCCACTGGCTCAAAGAATATTTTTTCATTTTGGTAGTTTTTTTTTATACTGTTTTTTGGGTCAAGCTTACGGGGTCGTTTTGAGGCCCTAAATGATGTTTTTTGGGCTCATAACGCCCTAAAATATGGGTGAATGAAGACGCTAGGCCGCACACAATTTGTACTCCTCAACTAGGCCTTTCCAACGGTGTATCGAGCGCCCCAAATGAAGATCGTATGAAAAATTTACGCCCTCGGGAAGTTGACATATCAACTATCCCCATCGGGGCCCACAAACCTTTTGGCATTTCATTTCCCGGGGTTAGGGTTTTAGATGTTAGGGTTTTTTCATTTATTTTTTATGTTAAAAATGCCTTTAGAGCCTCATTGTACTCATCTTCTTGGGAATGAGCATAGCCGTCATATCTCTTCTCAGAGATACGATGCCACCATTCAAGCAAGTTTGTTTCAATCTGCACTTTTACATTTTCAACATATTCTCTTTATTAATAGAAGTCAAGTTTTACTGTATCTCTATGTGTTTCTTTGTTATACATCTGTGTTTCGTTTTGTTCCATTTATAAATCTAGATCAATGGTATCAGAGCGATCTATTATTTATTTGTTATCTATGCATGTCCCCAACGAGGTCGAGGTACAAAGAGTTGGGACTTGAAGTAGTTGATCCCTTGCAAGACCGTCCCCATCATCCTAGACGACCTCCCATGGTAGAAGTAAAGAGAGACAAGGGAGTGGGAGATCCTTTTAAATCATTGCTTGAGAAATCCCTTGTGTGATAAATGAATGAGATGATAGATAATTTTGCACAGATCCTTTGACAACTGCCAACGGGTGACACATATTCATCAAGCGATCACTTTGGAGGCGCCACCCCCTTCAAGGTACAAGTGAGTTTTGATATTCTTGTATTTGAAGTTCATATAGATGCAAATGTTGTAGATAAATGGTTGAATCTACTAGAAGGCTATTTTTTGGTCCATAATTTTTTCGATAGAGAAAAAATTACCTTTATGCTCTTTAAGGTTGTCCCCCATGTCAAGGAATGGTGGGAAACTTGTTGTGAGCAAAAGGAAATTGAGGAATATACAATATTTTTGGTTTCACCCACTTGGGATTCTTTCATGGATGTTATTAAGGAACAATACTACCTTGTTGGAAGATACGATGACCAATATACGAGATGGACCACACTGCGACAGGAAAGGGACCAGACGGTAACAGAGTTCACAAATATCTTCCATACCATGTGCACCAAGTTGGGTATCAAAGAATATGAACAACATATGGTGCTCAAGTACTGCAACAGTTTCCATAGATAAGTCCAAACAAAAATGGATTTTCTAGACATCTCAGCACTTGGCATGGCTTATCACTATGTTATCAAAATCGAGCAGAAATTTAAACAGAAGAAGCAGGAGTTTGGATCTGGGAATTCCTCACATCAAAAGAAGGGAAAAGGCAACCCCAACCCACAAAAAAAAGGACAGAGCAAGGATGGACCCCCTCAGGACAACCAGTTCAAGTCACAAACAAATAAGGGTAATGAGAAGATGAAGAAAGACACTGGGAAGTGGCGTGAATTTCATAAAATCCCCAGTCATAACATCGATGAATGTCACTCAAAGTAATCGTTGGTGGCCGACATGAAAACATCAGAGTCAGAGGCAGGTTCCGACTCTAAATCAGATCTAGACAAGGGGAAGCGGATCATCGATGAAAAACCCAATGCCACTATCACTACCACTAAGGTCCAACCAAGTGAACCAGAAGAACCAGAGGAAGGTGAGAGCCTTTTTCACTCACAGATGTGGGTGAAGGGTGCTCCACTGCATTTAATTATCGATAGTGGAAGTCAAAAGAACCTTATCTTAGAAAAGGTCATCAAGCGGCTAGACCTGCCGAAAACACCACACCTGCAACCCTACACCATCGAGTGGCTCCGCCAAGGGAGAGATCTTCGCGTTAGTCAATAGTGTCACTTGACCTATGATATCAAGCCCTTAAAGGATGAGGTATTGTGTGATATTTCCCTCCTTGAAGTTTGTGATGTTCTTTTAAGCCAACCATACTTGTGGAAACGACGTGTTGTATATGAGTTTAGACCTCGCAGTGTTAATATTACTTCGGTTAGACAATTGTACATGATACCATAGGTAGCTCCGCCTACCACCATTTCTTTGATCTCTATTAAGCAATACAGGAAGGTCACTTCCCAAACCGAGAAATTTGTCTTCTTCATGATTCTCTCTTGGAGTGAATAGAAGGTCGAAGCCACATCCATGACCTCTACATGGGGCCTCTCTATGCACCAGAATTAGGAGGAAAAGATCATGGAATAATACAAAGACATCTTCTCTTCACCCATCGGGGTGCCGATGCACTGTTAGGTCAAGCGTTAAATCAAGTGTCAGATCCAAGAGTTGCTTCAAAAGGGGCACATCCGACCCAACCCCTCACCCTTCGGGAACCCAATTGTACTCGTGCAAAAGAAATATGGGACCCAACGACTCTACATTGATTATAGGGCCCTAAACAAAATCATAGTCAGAAATTGGTACCCAATTCCTCGAATTGACGGCCTTTTTGACCAGCTCAAGGGAACCAAGTACTTTAGTAAGATTGACTTGAAGTCTGGGTACCACCAGGTCCCAATAGAACAGACTAATATATGGAAGACTACTTTCAAGTCCAAAGAAGGTCTTTTCGAATGACTAGCCATGCCCTTTGGTTTGACAAATGCTCTAACAACTTTAATGAGACTGATGGACGATATATTCGGGCCCTTCACCAACTCTTTTGTGTTAGTATATCTGGATGACATCCTCATCTTCAACAAGACTTGGGTGGAACACTTGCAACATAATCAATAGGTCCTTCACACTCTGCAACAACACAAGCTATCTGCTAACTTGGAAAAATGCTCCTTCGACATGAACAAGGTCTAATACCTAGTCTACATTGTTTATGAACATGGTATGCATGTGGATCCAACCAAGATCTAGGTCATTCGTGACTGACCAGCCCCGATCACACTCACTAAGCTTCAAAGTTTCTTAGGACTTGTCAAATTCTATCACAAGTTCATGTTGGGATTCTCCCATATTGCATGCGCCCTCCGTCAAGTGACCAAAGGTGGTGGCAAGGAAAATTTCATGTGGGGGAAGTCACAACAACAAGCGTTCGATGATCTAAAACATCACTTGTGCTCAGTCCTAGTACTCTCCTTACCCGATCAACAACAACCTTTCGATATTAAGACCGATGCTTCAGACTATGTTGTAGGTGTACTTCTCACTCAACATGTTCATCCAATGGTATATTATAGCGAGACACTATCAGATGTTTTCCATAAGTACCCCACCTATGGAAAAAAAATGTATTCCATTGTACAATCCTACCGCCAATGGAAGGATTACATTCTCAGGAAGGAGCCAATCATCCACATTGATCACAAACCCCTATAGTTCATACAGACACAAGGCAAATTACATAACGAACGCCATCAAAGTGGTTCACATACCTACAATAGTTCCATCTCAACATCAAATATAAGACATGGAGCACCAATCGTTTTTCTCATTGCCTCAGTCAACCTCCAGTTGTCGCCCTAAGAACAGTGTGCCACTCCTGTGGACATGCAGCCTCTGAGTGACCCCAACTCTACAAAAGTGATCCTGACTTCACCACCACTTACTAGCTGCTGGAAACATTTGTGATTGTCACTGACTTTCACCTTCAAGATGAATTGTTATGCCATTTGGGCCACCTATGTGTTCCTTCAAGCTACCGTGTGAAGTTGATTTGGGAAGCTCAATATAATCAGATGGCAGGACATTTTGGTATGGAAAAGACCGTGGAAGTACTATAGAAGCATTTCTATTGGTCGAAACTTCGACAGGATGTCAGCAAGTATATCTCCTACATTGCCTACACCATTGCCAAACTAGCCACTACGAAGCAAGGCATGTACACCCCTCTGCCTACTCCCGACAGGCTCGGGGAATTCATCTCGATGGACTACATTTCTGGTCTTCCTTCAACCAATCAAGGCAATGACTGTGTTTTTGTGGTTGTTGATCAATTTTCCAAGATGGCCATTCTGACAGCCTGCAAGAAGAGTATCACAGTGGAGGCCATTACCAAGCTCTTCTTCGAACGGGTCTAGGTACATTTTGAGATATCATAGACCATCATCTCAGATCAGGACAACAACTTCCTCGACACATTTTGGTTGAGCATTTGGTCACTGTTGGACACAAAGCTCACCAAATCCACTACCTTCCACCCCCAAAGCGATGGCCAGATAGAGGTCGTCAATTGAATGATTATGTGCATCTTGCGCATGTACAACTCCAAACATCCACACACATGGGATGAGAGTCTCCCCTGTGTTTAGCACAACTACAACAGAGCTCTCCATAGTTCAATCGACCATATCCCCTTTCAGGTGGGGCTAGGATTTCAACCACTGGGTCCCATTGATGTCGCACTGCCCCTTGTGATCACACAGGCATAATCTCCCCATGTTTAGTCTAATGCCAACAAAGATACCAAGTTTATTGAACGGATTCATCACATCCACCAATAGGTCCATGATATTTTGCAGAAAGACAATTCTCAGTACAAGCAACGCCATGATCAACATCGGGTGCCACACAAGTTTCAGGTGGGAGACAAGGTTTGGCTACATTTACAAAAAAAATGCCTTACAGGGCCCCATCAGAAGCTTTGTCCCCTTTGATATGGACCTTACACCATCACCAAGGTTGTGGGTGACAATGCTTTTGAGCTAAGTATTCCCCCCTTCCTTGGCCTATACCCAGTGTTCAATGTGGACCTCCTTTGACCATACTTCCCACCATTATTGGACACATCAAAAATCGCAGAGCAATTGACACCAACGGAGCTCAACCATGAATACATGAAACAGGAAACCATTTATTATATCAAGGACACTCAAATTAAGGGCAGTCGCCAACAAAGGATCCAACTTTATAGGGTTGTCAAAGCAGGGAAGCTACTGCACCAAGGCAAGTGGCTCACCCGGGGCCAAGTTCAACAGAAGTTTCCCCATCTAGCGGGGGTGCTCAACACAATGGATACCATTGATTCCTAAGGGGGGAGGACTGATCCAGGTGGATATCGATGGCCACCAACCTATTCCATTAGCTCAAAGAACAATTTTTCATTTTGGTAGTTTTTTTTACTATTTTTTCGGGTCCCAAACTTTCAAGGTCGTTTTGAGGCCCTAAACGACGTTTTTTGGGTTTGGACACACCTAGCATGAAACTAAAGGTAGATGTTATGCTTAACGAAATGTGTACTCCTCGGCTATACCTTTCCAATGGTGTATCGAGCACCCGAAACAAAGATCATATGCAAAATTTATGCCCTTGGGAAGTTGACATATCAACTAACCCCATCGGGGTCCACAAACCTTTTGGTGTTTCATCTCCCGGGGTTAGGGTTTTGGATGTTTAGGGTTTTCTCATTTATGTTTTATGTTAAAAAGTGATCCAGGTGGATCCTAGTGGCCATCCACCTTTTCCATTGAATCGACATTTCAAGCCTATGGTTTTGATAAACCATTATATTCACCCTTTTAATGGGGAATGGAAGGTAATGTCATCTTCATTTGTTAATTACAAACATCATGTAATGATTTCCTAGTGGTCTTATGTACATGATTACAACACAACGTTGATGCACCAAATCCCATTAGAACTCCGCAGTTAAGTTCTCTCAGGCTAGAGTAGTACTGGGATGGGTGACCGCTCGGGAAGTCCTAGTGTTTTACATGCCTATGGAATTTTATAAACTTAGACTAATTTATCCCACATGCATCATGGGAATTGTTCTCCTCTCACCCTCTCATATATAATTGAGGTGAAGGAGGCCCTTTAAGAATGCAATGGAGTGTGATGTAAAGCTTGTTGTGAATGAAGCGTAGTCAACATCTCTTTCTTTTCAAAGATAAGCTAACCCATTCTGCCAATTTGTGTTCAACAATGTTTTTCTCTCTTATTCATTAATAAAATTTCAGTTTCACTATATTTATGTGTTTCTTGCAATGTCTTTGTTTATTTTCTTGTTATATCTCTACCATATTTTTGTCTTCATGTCATTCTCAAAATAATATGGATCAATGGTTTCAGAGAAATCTGCTCCTTATCATTTCTCAGAGCAGGTCCTTGATGAGGTCAGGGTATAGAGATTTTGGTCTCGAGCTAATTTCACTTAAGGAAAACCTCTCTCACTAGCCCAAGCGACCTCCCATAGTGAAAGAAAAGAGAGATGACAGAGAAGGAGATCCTTTCAAGACATTGCTCGAGGAATCCCTCGTGTGATAGAGGAACGAGATGATGGATAACTTTGCTCAGATCCTTCGAAGGCTATCAATGGCGGCAATCGAGGCATCTTTGACAAGCAACCATTTCGAAGGTGCGACACCCTTCAAGGTACAAGTCAATTTTGATATCCCCTTATTTGAAGGCCAGATAGATGCATATGATCTAGAAAAATGGTCAAATCTGCTAGAAGGTTATTACTCCATCCAAAAAAAAATTGACGATGAAAAGATCACCTTCGTGCTCCTTAAATCCCTTCCCCATGTCAGATCTTGGTGGGAAGGTTACTAGGAGAGGTACACCGCGAATGAATCTACACCATTCAAGAGAGAACCCACTTGAGAAGCCTTTGTAGATTCCCTAAAGGAGGAGTTCTACCCTGTCGAAAATTATGATGACCAGTACATGAGATGGATGACTCTATGTCAGAAAAGAGATCAGATGGTGTTGGAGTACACTAACATATTTCATACCTTGCACTCAAAGTTGGGTATCAAAGACTCTGAGCGACACTTGGTTTTGAAGTATCGCAGTGGTCTACATAGGTACATCCAAACATAGATTAATTTCTTGGACATCTCCTCACTGGGAGCTACTTATCGATATGTAGCAAAATCGAGAAAAAACTCAAGCAGCAGAGTAAGCAGGAGTTCGGGTTTGAAAATATGCCACAAAAGAATCATGGCAATGGAAACCCTAACTCACAGAATGAAGGACATAGAAAGGAAGGCCAAGCTTAAGAGATCCAATCCAAGATGTAGACAAAGAAGGGTAACAAGAAGTCTAAGAAAGACACCAAAAAGTGTTGTGAGTTCCACAACAACCCCTGGCACAACACCGATGAATGTCACTCGAAACAATCCTTAGTGGTCGAGCTCAAAGAAAAAGAATTGTAACATGACTTGAACNACAATAAAAGTAAACAGATCATTGATGCAGAACCTATTGCTACTATCGTGACCACAACAATACAACTAGAAGAACTAGAGGAGCTTGAGGAGGGGGGGCGCCTCTTCTGCTCACAGATGTGGGTAAATGGGACCCCGCTACATTTAAGTGTTGATAGCTGGAGTCAGAAGAACATGATCTCAGTCGAGGTTGTCAAGAGATTGAAGTTGCCAACGATGTCACACCCCCAAACATACACCATCAGATGGTTGAGTCGGGGACGAGACATCTATGTCAGCCAACAGTGTCGCATGTCCTATGGCATCAATCCCTTCAAGGATGAGGTAGTGTGTGATGTTGCTCCACTTGAAGTTTGCAATGTTATTTTAGGACAACCATATATGTGGAAACGTCATGCTATCTATGAGTCTCGGCCCCACAGTTTCATTGTTACTCTAGGAGGTCAGCTCTACAGGGTACCATAGGTAGCTCCAACTACTGCCACTTCATTGATCTCGGAAAAAACAAATCCGCAAAGTAATCTCTCAGACCACAAAGTTTTTCCTCTTCACGATCCAGTTAAACAATGAACATAAGGTCACTATGACCAAGATGCTTCTATCCAATAGAAGCGGTTCAACAAGATTGTAGAGGAGCACGAAGAGAATGTGACTCTTCCATATGTTCAGCACAACTCTATTGGCCACGACTCTTTTCAGGTGTGCTTGGGGTTCCAACCATTAGCCTCCATTGATATAGTTCTTCTTGTTGCATCTTCACCGATAGAGTCCTCCCACACTAAGACCAAGGCAAATCATGTAGCCAAATCTGTTGAACAGATCCAACACCTCCAACAAGTTCATGACATCCTTCCATAGAAAAAGTACATGCAGGACATCTACTTCAACAAGGAAAGTGACTCACCAAGGTTCAAATTCAACGGAAGTTTCCCCATCTTCCGAGGGAACTTGATGCAATGAGGACCATTGCTTCCTAAGGGGGGAGGAATGATCCAGATGGATCTTGGTCGCCATCCACCTTTTCCATTGAATCGACATTTCAAGCCTATGGTTTTGATAAACCATGATATTCACCCTTTTGATGGGGAACATAGTTACCAACTTAATGAGAACTCTCCAGAGTTCTCATTTTTGGGGGGTCCAATTTTTTACCTCGTTTTTAAAAATGGTGCTACCAGTAGTACCCCCTCTCCGTTTTTAGATGATTTTTTATATTTTCAATTTTTCGATCCCCAATGTTTCCACATTATTTTTTTAAATGCTCATTTTTCATCTATTTTCAATTTTTTCTAAATATATGTATATTTTTTTTTTATTCAACTCCG
>SNQJ01S0003661.1:171788-195896 GCA_010110895.2 Picea sitchensis | reverse complement strand
TCTTGCTTGAAAATACACTCAGCTGAAATAAAATCACTACCACACTCTTACATAAATTAAAGGAGTATTAACAAAATGGAGTAACAACAACATGAATTGAATCTTACTGTAACAACAATCTAATAAACAACACACAATTGTGAGCAATGATCAACTAATCATAAACCAAGATAAATTAAGACAATGAAAAGAAAAATACAAATAAATGAATAAGACCAACACATACCATATTGAGGGAGCCCTGCCTCACCTAGCCTTCGTGGCCAAAAGACTTACAAGATCAAGATAAAGTTGCACATAATTGCAGATCCATCAACTCCTTTGTATTATTGAAGAAAACTCAGAAATTACATAAGTTCAGCTCTTTCTTACAAATAAATTCTATATAATCTCATGACCGCCTCTCTCCTGATTGAAGAGGTCTTATTTATACAAATCAAATCCCCAAATCCATGGGTTGCTCAAACAAATTGCTAAGTATAGAGAACCGGTCGCAACTATAAATCTGGAAAAATACCCTTTTAAAGAACCACCGATTTCTCTCAAACCGTAGCTCCAATTGGAAAATGACCCGAAATGAATTCAATTGGGCCCATTCTGAACAAAACCCCCATTTTGGATTTTCTAGATTCATCCTCATCCGTTCACAATATTCCACGCAAATTCTTCTCTCCTTATCTACCACATTTTTCACTGAAAACGGTTAACCACGAGTTGGAACTCACATGTTCTATTTGGAGGTTGGAACCTTGACTGCTGCAACTATTGCTACATAAAATCACTCGTCAAACCATCATCATAAAAATCATGCATAATAGTTTTTAATTCATTAAAAATGAAGGAAGAATAATCATTATTAACCACTAAAGCATAACATGAATAATATGTCATTTTATGAGCAGTTGTAGCAAATGTATGGCAAATGGAATGATAAATGAATGATAATAGGATGAAGAAAGGATTGAATGGATGTATATAGATGATGAAAATATGGACAAATATGTGACCCAATAATGTCATATGCATTTTTATTCCATAGTATATATATTATGGCATTGTGAAATGGAAGAATATTTATAACTTTTAAATAAAGAAGAATAATATATCAGTCTATTGTGCATAGATTGTCGGCTACATACGATCTAAATTCTAGTGTTATTTTATATTAAATAAAAAACAATTTTGGTATAATCTTGTGAATCTATATGATCCGTGTCATTTTACTTCACTTAGTATTATAAAATCCGTTGATATGTAAATCCTATGTAATCTTTGGATCAACAAATTGAAACCTCTTCTTGATTTATGCCAGAAATGTTTAAGTCGACAATTATCTGATTTTGTTTTTTTTATTTTTTTATTTTAATGAAATCATGATATACCTTGGTCCACAAGTCGAGTTCTAAAATCAACTCATCTAATGACAATTCAATCTTATCTTATCATAACGAATACTTCGTGATAATTTATGTGATACTTTGTATCATGTTTTTTATATATGTAGATAATTTATGTATTTGCATGTGCGATTTCAAGAGATGAACGTAATCAACGTGAAATGATTAGAACATCTGTAATTTTAACTTAGTGTGGGGTCATTCATGGGTTTTTTAAAGAATATAGGTAGATGGATAGTATTTAGTGGATCCTTTGAAGAAAATCGTTAGTGTGTGCTCTTATGTAACCCTAAAATATTTAAGACTTACTATTGTTTCCTGTCAAGCAATATCACTGATAGTCTTGTTAATGGATGGTATGTATGTAAGTGACAACCTGTGATAGAACAATTGCGGGGTGACACTTGTTCTTTTTCTTGGATCTCACTTCCAATTGGATACGACCATAACCATTGGTGCGTGGATTGTATATCTTAACTTTCAATCTACCATTTGTCTTCTTGTGCATCGGGTTGTCAATTATTGTTGAGAACAATAATTCGATTCTCACCTTTTATATTCATTGAAAATTGTTTTATATACTAGAACATTATGATTTCATTTCTATTATGAGCTATATATGATGTTGATGATGTATTGTAATTCATCATTACCTTCATATGTATATGTATTGGCAGATATTATTGACGAGTTCTTCTGAGTGTAGGACACATGACAGGTTATGAATACTGATGGGATCAATGGACTTCCTTGGACTCCAGATTGAGTTAGGGAGTGGATTGTATTTGTTTGAGAATTTCATTTTACGTACATGTGATATATGATTGATTCCAGTATGATTTATGTATATGGATTATTGACACTATTTTTGTGAGTGGATGTAGGCTTGACGATGCTTTCTAATCCAACTCACATAAGAAGTAAAGGGGCCATGCACATAAACCATACATTTGAGGGAGAGGTGTGACAACGCCCCTGTCACAGCCTACTAGCACTCCCATTGTGGTATAAATTGTAGGTGGACAATTACCTAGTTCAAGAGGTCCATGATTTCATGAGGGTGAACTTAGATAGTCTCACACAAATATTTCTAAGGGGCGTGCAATAAGGCATAGTCCTTATTCCTTATAATCCCTTATTCTCTCACAAGGTCGACCAAATGGAGTGTTGACTCCAAGAGTCAGGAAAACTTCCAAAACCAGTCAAAGGTGAGTGGCACCCTTGGAGCATGGAGGTGCGTCTTGAAGGGAACGTCACATAATTAAAACATGAGTCAATAAATCTAGGTGGCCTAGAAAAAATTTAAATGGTTAGACCTTGTTAGAATAAAATAATTAATTAGTCAATATAATATAAATCCTAACAAAAGTCTAAGCCTAAGTATACACCTAAGTCTAAGACTAAGTCTAAGTCTAAAATTCAAATAAATGACTAATTTAACTTTGACATAAGTTAAAAGATTTGAGATAAATTCAAACTCTAGAAAAAAATGGGAAATATATTTAAATGGTGGAAAAAATGCACATGTGTGCATGAAATTAATAAAAGGGATTTTTAAAATAGAAATAAATAATAACTTCAGAGAATAGGTGTATACGTAGAATAGTATATTAATTCAAGCTACCACTAAGTCTAACTAGAAAAATACTCCTAATCCAACTCTAACTAAGATCTAGTTAGGAGACACTCATTAAATGAGAAGTTGGAGAACAAAGGGACAATTAAGAGAAAAAAATAGGAACACATTGGGGAATGTGGGGGATTTTGGATTTTTAAATAAAACAAAAATGGTAATTACTTGTGCAACTTGGGGAGAGTGTGACCAGTGTGTGGGTGAATAATCCTAATTAAATTAATTAAAAATATGATTAATTGTGCATGAGGACATGTGTCAATGGGGGTTCTTCAATAAAACAAATTTGGTACAAGGGAAATTTGTCTCACTTTTCTTGGTAATGTTATGTTGCCAAAATTTTGTGGACTATGTTTTACTTGTGGGAGTTGGGATACCAAGCTTGTGGAAAGAGTGGAAACTCTTCCTTGTGAGGCAAGCCTTGGAGCTATTGTTTGTTGGTTTCTAGTGTGTGGCCCCTTTGTGACTCAGGGGGTTAAGGGGGAAGAAGAATACCCCTAGCGTTGGCTGGGAGGTATCGATGATGTCCTAGGATTAGCAGGTCGAAGGAAGGGATGCACGGAAGTTTCAAGCAACAGATATTTCTATGATCCATAAATCTTTCGATTACAGTATTGATAAATTAGTTACTCATTAGTTGATGTATTTATTTGCACCTTTGAAATTCCAAAAGGAAACATATATCAGATTAGAACGTTAACACTATGTACATTCTGGTTATTACTATTACATTTGTTTTATTAATCATGTTGGCGCAACCAATGATAAGTTAGGCCAGATATTATATATATTGTTTTCTCAATGTCATATGATTTGTTGAATATACTCTGAATGTCGTATGTGTTTTTATTCCATAGTATATATATTATGGAATTGTGAAATGGAAGAATATTTATAACTATTAAATAAAGAAGAATAATATATCAGTCTATTGTGCATAGATTGTCGACTACATACAATCTACATTTCAGTGTTATTTTATATTAAATAGAAAATATTTTTGGTATAATCTGGTGAATCTATATGATCCATGTCCTTTTACTTCACTTAGTATTATAAAATCCATTGATATGTAAATCCCATGTAATATTTGGATCAGCAAATTGAAACCTCTTCTTGATTTATGCCAGGAATGTTTAAGTCTGCAGTTGTTTGATTTTGTGTTTTTTATTTTTTTATTTTATGTGAATCATGATATACCTTAGTCCACAAGTCATGTTCTAAAATCAACTCATCTAATGACAATTCAATATTATCTCATCATAACGAATACTTCGTGATAATTTTTGTGATACTTTGTATCATTTTTTTTATATATCTAGATAATTTCCATAATTGGATGTGTGATTTCAAGAGCTAAACGTAATCAATGTGAAATGATCAGAACATTTGTAATTTTAACTTAGTGTGGGGTCATTCATGGGTTGTTTAAAGAAGATAGGTAGAGGGGTAGTGTTTAGTGGATCTTTTGAAGAAAATTGTTAGTGTGTGCTCTTGTGTAACCCCAAAATATTTGAATGGATGGTATGTATGTAAGTGATAACCTACGATAGAACAATTGTGGGGTGACACTTGTTCTTTTTCTTGGCTCTCAATTCCAATTGGATATGACCATAACCGTTGACATGTGGATTGTATATATTAACTTCCAATCAACCATTTGTCTTCTTGTGCATCTTGGGTTGACAGTTATTGTTGAGAACCCTTTCCATCAATTTCTCTAACTGATGTTAAACCAGATTTCCCAACATATATTGAAATATACATATCCTTACACAGGTTCTATTTGTTGTAGATAAGTATCAACAATGGGATTGAACCAAAACTAGATCATGATTAAAGCACTTAGTCAGTTAGTTGGATAACTCTCTCTCTCTTAGTCTTTCAATTATCGCGGAAATTGAAAGGACCGTTGGAGATGTTTCTTCCTAGTTGTTTCACTTGAGTATAGGAAGATTAAAAAAAAAAAAGAAAAATCTTAGATAATCCATATTATTAGATGTATATGTTCAAAGATTATATATATATATATATATATATATATATAAAGTTTGTAGAATTTGTTTCATAATATTAATAATTCGACTGCAGAATATGTTTCGTAATAACAATAATTCGATTCTTACCTTTTATATTCATTGAAAATTGTTTTATATACTAGAACATTTGTGGTTCCTTTTGATATTTAGATAGCTGTTCTTTAATTTCATCTTTTATGTTTTATGCCAGTCTCTCTTTGGGACTAGTGATAGATAGATATAAGTAATATATATTTTTAGAGGTTTATTCC
Source organism: Picea sitchensis (assembly GCA_010110895.2). Taxonomy (NCBI): domain Eukaryota; kingdom Viridiplantae; phylum Streptophyta; class Pinopsida; order Pinales; family Pinaceae; genus Picea; species Picea sitchensis. Next base: position 190,576 of record SNQJ01S0003661.1, on the reverse strand, counting down.
AAATTCTTAAGTGGTGATAATAGTTTCGACTATTGAATGATAATAAGCAGTTGTCACATTAATGAGGCATTTTGTGTGAGAACTAAACTTGGTTAAAATCTTTAATTGTGGAGCTTACAAGTGGATTAATACACTGACATGTTGTGGTATTAGAATTGAGTGAATTAAATTGCGTTATGATTAAGTATTGTAACGTCAATTTTAGTCTCCATTCTAGTTAATTGGTTATGGGAATAGATACCTCCATGTTCCTCATAACAATCGCCAATCCTGAGACCTTAAATGGTCAAAATAAATCAAATGAATCTTGGACTTGAGCATTGATTATGTGTCTTGGAGGTTCTAACCTTGCAGGGTAGGTTGGGCGGGGTAGACATATTTGTTATCTTAAGGTGATGTAATTGATATGTTAGTAATTGTGATGTTGTATTTGATTCTTATCGTGTAGTGATGTAGATGAGAGTAGTATGTGAAATATTGATGTATGTTATTGTCGCTTATCACTTGTTTTATAACTGTTGAAAAAAAAATTACCACTATTGTACTCACTTAAATTTATGTCTTAATGAAGGGGTCATTACAGATTATGGCAGTCACGAGCCAAGTATCTTGATTGATTATAGTTCTAACATATAATCAGTCCTCTTCCTCCACTTCCAAAATTCCCTCTACCTCGTCCTCTACCAAAGTTTCCTATGTTCCCTTGATTAAAACCTCTTTTATTGTTTATTTTGGACACCCCACTTCTTCTTCATCATTTTCTTCCTGGATTTTGTACATATCAGATGTGTTCTCCCTCATTAAATAGAACCCGCTAAAATCCTTCTCCTCATGTCCTACCGATTTGCAAAAATTGAAAAACAAGATCTTTCGCATACTCCGGTAGTTCTGTAGTAGTGGACACTCATTTGGGTGATGGTCCCATTTATTACATATCTCACAGTATCCTCTTCCCGCTAAGGGATTCAATGCTCCCATCGCCAAATATTGCAGGAATGTTGGGAATTTTTCCTTGTGATGGCCTTTTGTCCTACATTTTGTACACCAAATTTGCTCACATTTCTCCTTTTCCTTTGTCAGTTCTTCCAGTTGAATTGTCAATGCATCCAAGTACATTTGAACTTGCACCATTCCTCCACTGTCTCCCACCAGAGATGACTCTAGATTCATCACAATCTCTAGTGCCTTGGGCTGCGACACAACCTTATATTGGATCAATGGCATGTGAATGTGTGGTAGAAGCCCTAAAATAAACCATTCTTGGTGTTGTTGATCTGGGATCTGGAAAGTTAATCTACCCTTAACATACTTAAATATATGGTCGTAATCCCATACCGACTTTTTTTGTACTTGTTTGATCTCCTTCAATTCTTTGATGTACCGTGACTCTGAATTTGGTTTTTTGAACTCCTCCAATAGTGCTTCCTTAATATCTACCAACGCCATGGTCTGTCTTGTAGGTGTGGTGCTCTGTAACTTCATATACCATACTAGCGCATGACCTATAAATGTTGTTTCTAACCATACAATATTCACAACTTCATCATGTACGTTCTTTGTGGCCTAAATCGTCTTGCACACAAACAAGTGTTGTTCTAGGTCCTCTGGCCCAATTCCTTGGAACCCAGGCACCCTAAGAGTATTATCCACCCCGACCATGTTGTTTGACGTAGTCCCTTCTCTTGGTGATGTTGGTTGGCTCTGAGTATGACTCTGCACACTACTTCCACTATTTTTACTGCTAATAAGTCATCCTTTGCTAACTACAATTGATTTTGACCAATATTAAAATGATACTTATTATTGTGGTGAAACACATGGGGGCGTGGATTCAACACAGGATCATTTCTGAGTAGGACTTGTTGGATATTCTATTATTAGAATGGATTGGAACTCCTCTTCTTCTCCCCCTAGGTATGGTACCTCCACGATTCAGACTAGTGTGCAAGTTTCTCTCCCCTCTTTCTCAATGCACGATTCTCTTCTCTCAACCTAAATATTTTTCCTCTTGTACCTCCTCCCTCTGCGGAACTATCCAAACTTGTATCCTTCCTTTGGTATATCTTATTCTTGCATCCTCAGTCCCTCCCTGCCTCTTTCATTTATTTCTTCCTTCTCTAAGATGATCCTCCTGTTATCCCCCAGTTGTCCTATGTGTGTAAACCCATTATAAGTCAAATTCCATTACCATCATGTGCCTTTCACACAATAGCATATTTATCCAAGTATTCAATGATTTCAATAACCTCCTGTGTGGACCTTTGAAAACGTATGTTTCTGCAACACTGTATGATTGAATACAATCTACTGCAAACTCTTTAACATAACCACCTAGTACGCTATCCAACCAAAAATCAATTGCTCGATTAGTTGGGTTACTTATAGAGTTTAGTTGTCTTACCAATTCAGGAGTCCAGTTCCTTGGCACTATGGCATTGAAGCTTCCATTTTTCTCTACTAATATTTCTAGCCACTCTGTCAGGATAACCATAAATTCGCCAAAGAAAATTTCATGCAAATATCTGAAAACATACTTTTGCAGCCATTGTTTTTCACTCATTCGAGGATTTTTGTTCTCTTGTTGTGTGAATTCTCATTCCTTCCTTTCCAACCATTATGATATCTCCTTCTTAGTCGGCCTCCAAAACATCCCCTTAATCGCAAATTCCCAATCCCAGCAACAGAACCATTTGTTGGATCTATTTTGTGCAAGGGTTGTAAGACCGAGGGTTCAGTTTATCTAAGAACAACAAAACCCACCAGACACCGACCCTTTCGACATCACCTACTTTTTGAAAATGAAGTCTCACCTTAGGTATCTATGGGGACTACAAGAACTAGGCTTCTATAGTAGTAAAGGAATGGGAAACAAACATCTGGTTCATTCTTCCTTATTAAGTTGTGTACATAACTATGTTCTATTTAGTTATTATCTTACTTATGATTCAGATTTTCATATTTACCATATTCCATTTTACTGTATAGATTTGTTACTGTCATAGTCCTGAATCATTGCACCATTATTACCTATTGTATGAATCTATTCTACAATGCATGCAAATAGTATTCATAATCAAACACATAAACATAAACAACACAAGAATTCGTAGCATCTCTTTATCATTCCTTTATTCATGCTTCTCAACCTTTAACTGTTACATTTAATAAATCTAGATTCGGTATGAATCAGACTATAACATAACCTAATCTATTATAATAAAACTTCATTAGAATAATACCTAGTTGAACCAACTGAATTCCTAATCTCCCAACCCGTTACATATTTATATCAAAATCTAAGAATAAATCCCTAATCTATTCATTCCAAAATTATCCCATTACAATGCATGGCCAAGTCAGTTAACTGGTTGTTCGATGTCTTTCTATTGTTTTTCATCCTTCATGCTACTTTTCTATTGTTCTTCTATTTCTGGAATGTCAGGTTGTTATTCTCCTGTTATGTTTTATTTCCTTTCTTTACTCTTGTAGCTTTATTCTTCGAGCTACGCACTGTCTTTCTTTTGCTCACTTTCTTCCTTTTTCACACTTTCCTACTGGACGTGCCTCAGCTACGCTCTCTCTATCTTTCCTTCTTCCTTCATGTACTTTTCATACTTAGTATGTTTCATCAAAACTTTATCAAAACTACAAAAACTACTTTCAAGACTGCATGTCCAACACCTACTAGTACCCAAGATCAAACTGGGTTATTAATATCTGGACGAGATGATCCAAACCATCCTTTAAACCATACCATGGAGAAAAGAGAAACATTGAATATAATACTACCAACTGATAAATTTGAAGAGCTTATGAGATTAACATACATTGATGACATGCCACTTAGCTTTAATGATGACGATAATAGTGAAAATACATTGCATGAAGAACGATTGAATGAAATGCGTGCAGGTTTCTTTGGGGATGGAAACAATGATGAAAATAACGATCATACGGTTGAAAATTATGATGATAGCAGGGGTAATTACCACCAACATAATCTTGATGATAACAACCTGAAAGACTCAATCAAGCAAGCTGCGAAGACAGGCGTGTTCAGATCGGGTGCAAGTAGAACATCAAAACTTGCATGCACATTGATATTATTAGAAATCAAGTCACTATTTGATTGGTCAGACAAAGGATTCACTACCCTATTGATGTGAGTTGAAATGTATTTCTCACTTTTCATTGTCAATTGGTGTACGTAATTCGTAAACATTCATCAAATTCGTTTATATTTCTTTAAGGGGATTTTAAAACCATATATTGTATATAAACAGTGCCAATATAAATTCACATATCAAACATGTTCATCATAAGTCAAAAATTCAATTGATTTAATCTCTGGCAATCTTACAGGGCACTAAAAACTAAAATATTCCCTGAAGAGAATGTGTTTCCATCAACTTGTAGAGAAGCATGTCAGTTGTTGGTTGATTTGGGGATTGAGTATAAGCAAATTCATTTTTGTAAAAATGATTTCAATTTATAAAAAGATGAATATCAAAACAAGATAGAATGCCCTATATGCAAAGAGAAGAGATATTGTACATATGTACAAGATCCTATAGTTCCAAAGACGGTTTTACATCACATGCCAATTATACCTAGACTTCAATACATGTTTCGTTGCAAGTCACTTGAACAATTGATGGAACACCATGAAAAGAACATGAGTAAATATGGATTCATGCGAATTTTGACCGACTCCAAATAAATGAAACACATTGAGGGAAAATGTCCAAGTAAATTCAAAGATGAACCATGTGGTTTTAGGTTTGGTCTTGCAATTGATGGTGTGTGCCCATTCTCTTTCCTAAGCTCAAATTATAGTGTTTGGAAAATTGGATTGACAGTATAGAATATTCCCCTATGGATGAGTGTTAGAAATGAGCACCTTATGCTAACTCTCATTGTTCCAGGAAAACATTAAGTTAAAAACATCGATGTTTATATTGCACCATTTATTGATGAGATGCAACTGCTATGGAAAAGAATAAGGATATATGACATATCACGTAATCCATCAAATAGGTCCTTCATGTTGTATGGTGTTCTATGTTGGACTATTTATGATTTCCAAGGACCTGGTATTTGTTCTGGTAAGTTAAAATATTTATGTATTCACACTTATAATTTATTTTCATCCCAACTTTCATACTTACTTTTATATTATTATTTTGATGTTATTAGCATTACTTATTGAATTGTAGGGATTCAAACAAATGGGATATTTCCATGTACAAGATGTGTAGATCAATTTCAATGACAATATTCTAAAGATCAACATAAATTTATTTACGTAAACAATAGGGTTTTTCCACCACCAGACCATAAGTTTAGTGTAACAACCCAAATCGATTAATTTTTATTATAGTTTTTAATTTAAATTTAATTAATTATTAACATTCATTAAATGAAATTTTTATTATTTTATTATTAAAAGGTGAGTGAAGTAATTAATGGGGGAATAAGGTTGTTGGGGAATTAATGGGGGATAAGGTTGTTAGGAAATTAATGAGGGGGATTTGAGAGAGGATGATAAGAAAGAGAGGAGGGGACTTGGAGACTGGTCTCATTTTTCATTAGAAATTTTATGCAAGAGGTGAAGGAGGAGGAAAATGGGGAGAACGGAGCATTTAGGAAACTCTCACAGGGCACGGTTAATATTCAATTGGGTAGTTTAGGAAATCTCATGAACAAGAGAACCAAGGTCTAAATCAACTAATCTACAAGTACAGGTATGAATTTTGTGCATATTATGTTGTTATTGTTGTAAAGAAAATCATGAAAAGAATATCTTGAACTAAATTGAATTTTTTTTTTTAGGCTTGTATGAAAATCCTTACATATGGTATCAGAGTCCAGTTTTAAAACTGACACCCTGGCTTCACCACCCAAAGTAATGGGAATAGTAAAATGAACAATGAACGGAAGCTTTTGACTTGCAGTATCAGAGCCCAATTTTAAAACTGAAACCCTAGCTTCACCACCCAAAACAATGGGAATAGTAAAATGAACAATGAACGGAAGCTTTTGACTTGCAAATATTACAGTAAGGTCACCATAATGAAACAAAGCAAGAAGAATGCAATGTATTAAGCATAATATGAAAAACATTAGCGATTATTGGCCAATAATGAAGTCAACTTTATGCTTTGTAATATGTGTGACTCTGCTCTACACACAGCATCCAAAACTCTGTAATATAATTTCAAATCCTCGATCATGCGCTGATCCTATCCATCATAACTACACTATGTAAACTCCTGGAAACGCAGAGGTCTTGTGATCCACTACTGAAGAAAATGGCTTCCAGTAATATATGTGCCCTGCTTATAACATAATCAATTACATGTCTGTCACAAGAAGCGAATTTTTTTTGTTTAAGCTCTTTACAAGGTTCAGCTGCAAGAGGTGTTATAATAGTCCGAAGCCACTTAGCAGTAGTCATTGTTGTGCTCACTGGCGTAGGAGGCAACATCTTAACATTAGAACATGTTCCTGAAGCTGATGGAGACACTTGGGAAGATAATGGACTTGTTAATCTCTTCATTGGTGAGGAGGTAGCCTCATACTTTCATTTTCCCCCCAATATATTGACAAAATATACAGATGCATGGACAGAACCAAACAAACTATCCTCATCATTCACAAACATCCTCTCATCGAGTAGGCAAACATAGATAAACGCCGTAAACTTTTACAATACTGAACAATTGTTCCAAACCCTTCATCCATGGGTTGCTTTGTCACATGATATCGTCTTTTGGGATCAATAGTACATAAGCGGAGACGAGTGAGAAGAGAGTTTTTTCTTCCAATAGTAATCAAAGCTACATTTGTCATTACAAAGGTGAGATTAGGACAACCCTTGAAACAGCCACAAGGCCTTCCTCTGTTACAACTCCTTGACCACAAGGGTCTAATGGTAAAACACGCAGTTCCTGCAAATCTTTGCAGGTTGAGGCAACCACTTCAAGCCTTCTATCTTCAATATAATCCAATACCCATAAGCGCTGCAGTTTGTGGCAGTGACCAAGGAGCTTAATAAGTTCTGCACTTTGAATTGTTGCATAACTCAAGTTCAAACCAGTCAAATTCAAATAGACAGAATCGACCGAGGGAAGATAACCAGGTGCAACCTCCCAAAAACCAGATAAGCTTTGAAGTCCCTTGCAATTCTGCAAGGCATCCTTAAGCTTAGAACGTTGTTCAGTGTGTGGCTCATGCTAGTATGAACCTGTGCCCAAATCCTCCAGATGTGGGGAACGAATCAAAAGCCGATGGAGTAGCTCTAGTGGCACCAAACGATTCAATTTCAAACTCCTGATGGAAGTACATCTAGCTACTAATCTCTCAAGTGATTCAAAGTTCACCTCGCTATTCAGACATGCAAAGTTTAATGAAACAAGCGATGTGCAGGAGTATGGAAAAAAACTTAGCCAATGGCCACCATGATCATCAATGTCATTCTCCTGCAAATCTAGCTCTGTAATATGCCTGCAATGCGCGGCTATGGTGGCAAGACCATCAGTGTTGAAGTCGTCGCAACTGGTAAGCACGAGAACCTTGAAATTGGGAAAAGAATGTGCAAGGAGTTCAAGGCTCTCGTCGGTGACCACCTTGCATTTCATCCTGAGTTCTTCAAGCCAAGGGTACGCCTCCACCATGGCGATCAGCCAGGGGTGGACATCGGTACCCCAGCTGGTAGTCACCAAGTTAAATTCCGCAAAATGGGGCTTCCCCTTGAGCGCAATGGACTTTATCCTCGGGAACCTCCTAGTGAGTATAGCAGGGCTCACCGCGTAGAAATTTCCGATGAAAACCCACTGCCTGTTGCACGCCTCGATTCCAAACCACGACTTGCAGACAAGGGAAACCGTGTTCCTGTCCATGTGCGACGATAGGAATGCCAAGATGTCCTCCAGTACTTCATCAGGGAATGATCTCATCCTTCTCACCACCATAATAATAATTGCAATCCTAATAATAACAAATATACCTCATGCATACACCGCTTAGATTTCAGACCCCATGGCTGATTTTGGAACTACAGGGAAAAACTAAAACGTCCTACGTACCTTCAAATGCATCAAATCCCACAAAAATTAAAAACAAACAAAACAAATCCCAAACAAAAATGATCGCAGATTACCCCAAAAAAATCTCCAGAAGGTATCTAGTTGTATCTTTGTATCAAGTCCACGATCCAAACCAAGCATCAACGTGCGAAATCCTAGTGCCAAGTCCATGCCAATGGAAGATCCCACAAGGAAGCAATATGGGTGCACTACACGTCTGTCCGTGAGAGCTCCTCATCTCCATCGGCAGCAACGAGGTCGCTTGTTATTCCTGTCATTACCAAACGGCTTGCATGTTCTTCAATGTCTAGCGGGAGTCCATGCTACATTCCTGCCACTGTGGCTACCTGGATATCCCACTCTATCATCTGTTTCAAAGCTTAGGGTTTCAGAATGTTTGTTCGAATGGGACATTTTCCGGCGGAAATAATCTGTACGAAGAGAGCAGGGTTTGTAAAATTGGGGGGTTTCAGAGCTGTTTCAATGGAGGCCATGGCCACTGGGAAAACATTCGACGAGGATGAAGAGCAAGTAGATTCTTACGAGGGCTTGCCGGATAATTTTTATAGGAGGATATACATGCTTGAAGATCCAAGGTACAGTGCAGTGGAAGTGTTGGAAGGGTGGATTAAGGAAGGAAAAAAACCGACCCAAGAATCGGGATTTAAGAGGGATGGCCATGGAACTCCGGAAGCACCCAAGCCAAGAGGGGACTGTGTGCCCACAAATCAATCAACAGTGCTCAAAGACCAAGCACCAAGCGCCAGGGAGAGCCCATGAGGGCCTATGCTAAATATAGGGCTTATGATTCGTTGAGCTCATTGTGCTCAACCAGACTGCGCTCAACCAGAAAAGGGATAGGCTGGCATGGAGGCCATAGTTGTGCCCTTTGGATGGTCGACCATGGAGCCAGGGCCATGCCTTTTGAGCACGCAAACCCTAACCCGCGAACAAAGGAAGAGAAGGCTGGTTGAGCAAGAGCGAAGGCTGAGTGTTGACCGTCGAGTTTTATTTTAGGCGTCTTTTTTAGGTGTGGGAATGTCTAGTTGAGGTGGGTGGACCTTACTCAAGACCTTCGTACTCCATGTTGTTGTTTTTAATTAATTTATTTTATTTTATTTTAATATTTATTAATTAATTATTTATATATTCACTTCTTAATATTATTGCTTTATTAATTTATTTATTTTTAATTGTTAAATTATATATTTATTTATTTATTTTTATGTATAAAGGGATAAGGTTGCATCTAGTTTAGTTTTATACATAAAATTGAGATTTATATCCCATTGTTATTGGGTTATTAATTTTATTTGCTAATATAAAATATATATATATATAAAAAAAAAGAAATAATGATCAATAAGTTTGTATAAATTTTAGTTTTATATTCAATTAAATATCCTTCAACTTTGTTATACAATGGTAGAAGTCGTGAGAGGAACCATTTCCATTTTGTTTTTTTTCATCGAAATGGAGAATTAATCCTAGAGTTTTGTCCTCTAATTCTATTAGGTTAACCCAAGGACCAACTATTTCGTTAAACGCCGCTTATTGCTAAAAAATAATATTTTAATGATATGGTGAAGGTTAAACATGCAAAGTAAGTAATAAAAATATACATGCAAAGTAATTAAAAACAAAAAGTGAAGAAGGATATAAAATAGATTGGAAATAATACATACACCATAAATAAAGAAGAATGAAGGGATTGGTGGCATATGGTATAAAAAAAATAAAAAAAATTAATTAATTTATAAAGATAAAGTGAAAGTACATAGTTGTGATCTATCTATATATATAATGATAAAAATATACATTATAAATACAATATATTTTGTTAGGGATTAGAAAGGTGAAAAATAATTAAAATACAAATAATAACATATGTATAAAATAATGTATAAAAAAGGAGATGGTATAATAATAATGATGGAAGGTTGTAATGAAATATGATAATGAATAAAATAAATAAATAAATAATGTGTATTAATTAGAATAATAAAAAAAATAAGTGACACATATATATTAAATATAAGTAAATTTAGAAAAATGGATAATGAAAAGCATATAAGACAAATGAAGATGGGTAAGATACATAAAATAGTGAAGTGTAAAAGTAATATATGAAATATATGACTATTGTGAAAGCATGTAGTGATGATTGGGTAATATATGAAATATATGACTATTGTGAAAGCATGTAGTGATGATTGGTAGTATATATATAATAAAAAAAAAAAAAAAGGGTAATAGTGAAGTATAAAAGTAATATATGAAATATATGACTAGGGTGAAAGCATGTAGTGATAATTGGTAGTATATATATAATTAAAAAAAGGTAATAAAGATGTAAAGGAATAGATAATAAGAGTAGTTACTGGGTAAAAGTTAATATAAGAAGTCTAAATATCATAATGTTAACGAGAAGAATAGTAGTGGATGAATGATTGAGATATAATGTAATGAGAGAAGATATTATTGTGGAAGTACATGATGAGTAAGTAGTATATAATAGTTAAGTTTGAGAAAAAGATATATAATGCGGTAAAAGGATGAGTTGAGGGTAGTAGTGACATACAAGACCAAAATGAACAACAAGAATAAGGTAAGAAATGTAGCAGTTTGTACAATGTAATAGAATAAAATTTTGGAAGTATGTGGGTGAGATGCACACAATAATAGAAGTGATGTACAATTAGGTTGTATGGAGGGGGTGCAAAGTAAAGTAGATGCGTAATAAGGGATATATATATATATATATATATATATCAAAGATGATGATATACATGTCATTCATTGTATAATTAAGGGTTATAATAAGGAAATAAATACAAATGGAAGTATATAGAGTAAAATGGTGATGATATAAAAGTTGATAGTAAAATAATAAACAAGCATTAAGGATGGAGTTAGAATTGAGTTCAAGGTGGATAGAAACACATGAACTAACAATATTATGTAGTAATAAATGAAAGTAACAAAGTAGTCATAGTTGATTACGCATAGTAAAGTGTGGTACATAAGTGGTAAATTAAGTGTATTACTAAGGAAAAATTATAGTAAGTGCAAGAGACTAAATAAATTACTACCTACCCCCACCTTGTATTAACATGGCCTTGTGGATAAATCAAAATTGTAAAAAGAAATAAATAAAATGCATACTTAGCATAACATTTATAATGTTAGTCCTCGGATGGGGTGCCACGTAGCACATGGTGGCCACGTAACATGCTTTTGAGCATAGCCATAAATATGGCAGCTTGGCTCCCATTCCCTCTCCATTAATAATGGGAGCTCACCTTAACTGGCTGTCAAGAGTCGAAGGACAACTTCGCGTGAGCAGAGTGACAACAATGAAATTCAATGGATGGGGGGCGATAAAGGGAGCAGTCATGTCACTCCTCCTCGATATCATACAACAATGCACCAACCTAAACCATTTCTCCCTCGACCTACACTAGGCAAGCAACTCAGTGCTCTGGGGCATCCACTGCAGAACCTTTTGCAAGATATCCATTTGCATTACTTCCTCGATGCCATGGGAGAGAGGCAGGCCGCGTTGCATCCCTGGCTGGCATAGTTTTGTCGCATGACAAATGAAGTGGTAGCTGCTAGAGAGGGCACTCTCCATATCCCACACTCAATGCTCTGAGGAATCCCACAGAGGAGGGATGGTTAGCTCGCCTCGAATGGCTTACGTGGAGGAAGTAATCCCAGAGAAACCCATATAGATCCCTCTGAAGTCCCTTTTCTTCACTATGCCAGAGAATTGGCAACCCCAAAGAAATTTCTCTGCGGAAGACGCTACACCAGCCATCGTGGCATGCCAATTCACTAGCACCATGGAGGAGGGGGAAGAGGAGGTTCACATCTGCATCGTGGAGGAGGAATTACTCCACCTTTCCTCTCAGGAAGCCTACTTCCATAAGACTATGAATTATCCAGTGTCGCAGCAAAGTATGGGGACCCCGGGAAGGAGAAGGACGCATAGGAATGGCGCCCGGGAAAGGAGCACAGGGATGGTGGATAGGACATAGTGTCGACTGCTACAGGTGAGGTTGTGGAGGGTCCGGGTGGCACGGTGGTGGAAGGTGGCAAGGTCTTTGTGCCACCTCCTATCTCGATTATACCAGAACCATGAACAATTGGAATTGGTGTTTGATCTGCAAAGCTAGATGACAGATCAGATCTACTGTGGCACACTCATGCACCAACACATCAATATGATGTATGAAGCATTCTCCAACACACCAGTGGGGAAAAAATGTCCGATGTGTGCAAGACCATTTGTCATGTCGACTCGGAGTGGACCACACAATGGAGACCCTGGTGAAGCTACTTCTAATGCTAACGGGTAATTACATGGTCTGGAGTTATTTATGGTTCTGGTTAGATGTCAGTCCTAACTCTTTCTGGTTCAGTTCCAAGTCCAATCTAGTTTTCATTCCATTTTTACTGTTTAATGTAAAGACTATAGGCCGCCACCTGCCCTGGTTTCCTTTTGGCAGGGAAGATGGTGGATGTCCTTTTTTAGACATGGACATCCCAGGCTGCCAACTATCTTGGTTTCTGCTAATTCGGAGAAACTATTGGCATCCTAGCAATAGGTTTTTGTTTTGTATGGATAAGATATAATGGGATATGCCTCTCTCTTTATTTACAAAAAATAAATAAATTATAATGTTAACTAAAAAGGGGAATTTACTTATTACTTAATGAAAACCAATTTACAAGTTGAATGATAAACAATGGGAATGTTCATCCCACTATTGAAATTCTTTCATAGTAAGCAGAAAGAAATTGAAAAGTGCTAGTGATGCAACCAGAAAGAGATAGAGGCCATATTCGGTAAGTATCATGTAGGTATAAAGGATATAAAGTTGAGACATTTGAAAATAAATTGTGAGAAGAGAAGTTCTTAAGTCAAGTGATTGTAGAGCATGGAATGGACCATAATGGAAAACTTAGCCTTGACTCGAGGATGCTCACTAAAGCATGGCCAAATTATTCTTGTAGGTAGAAAGAATATGTACCTCGACTGGGATAAGAGAATCATATAATCGACATTTACCTTGTCAAGATATAATCTTTATGACCTAACAAGAAGATAACTAATTAAGATTGGCGACAAAAGAAACCTTAAAATGTTTTCCCCATGTAATGATCACATGACAATATCTTAGTCAATATTCCTAGGCATGGAAAACTTTTGTGATGACATGTGTGTGGTATTAATCGAGCTGGAATGATAATCAAGTTAGTAGTAAATGGGTTATAATTGTCAATATATTTCTGGTGGGATTATATGCACGGATTAATGATATTATATAAATCTCATTATTAGAATCACTTAACAAAAAAACAAAACAAAAAACCCTAACAATAAGCTAATGTTTTGATCGGTAGTCAACCAACAAGCTATACTTTAAATATGGGAATCCTATATGGATCTTGGGAAGAATAACTCGGTAAGAGGTGTGTGTCTTAATATTAACTAAATCACAAGTTTCAAGTTTGAGTTACCAAAGTAGTACTCAAACATGGAGTGCCAAAGAGGGAACCCACAAGGGGCCAAAACATTGCACTATGCAACCAATGGTAATAAGATTTTAGTTTGGACACGATGGAGGTCTGCTAAATAGGGGTAGCCAATTAATGTATTAATAGCCTCAAAACATATCTAAACAAGTGAAGGTATAGTAGGACTAGTATATCACTTGATCATCTACCTAGGAGGATGTAGATAGGATACGTCAAGATCATCCCACACTTTTTACCACAACCTTAGGACTATGTTTCCCAAAGGATGGGTGTATGCAATGCTCATTTTAACTTAGAAAACTCTAATTACTTGTGGCCTAGTCGTATCTTCATTGTTTATTATCCATGGAACACTATTAATGATACACTTTAATTTTAAGACATATGAATCTATGTGAATCTCAATTCTATGAATGTTTAACGTTATTTGAATTATGATGGATATTATGCAATCTATTTATAACTTGAAAATTTTGGCATTTAAAGTTGTTGGTATGTGGATACAGGACTGAGATTATGATTAAATGCATTCACATGATGATAATGCATGGATATGTATGAGTTGTGTTATAGTCTAATATGCAGGTCAAGAGGCTATGAAATAGCAAAAGAATAACGATGATAAAATATTGATGTCGTGAACATCGTCCAGGAAACAGTATGGTCTAAATTTTGTATGTGAAATTATATTTCTTCAATTGCATTGCTATGATATGTGGACAAGTGTAGGTTTTCAGGTGGCGAGATTGCGTAAAACTGAATATACAATGACAAAATTCCCAGCAACACAGTGCCACTATATGTTCCATGGTAGGGTGTTGACCCTAGTTATATTAGGAGGGGTGGAGGCATTTCCCACCGTGTATCCTCTGAAACCTAGAGTCATGGGAGGATGATGTTAGCTCACACTCCCCTAGACGTGTGATGATGACTGTCACTTGTTTGTTGGGGAAGCTTGTTCAAGAGAGTTGACACTACCTCTTACGAGTTCTATTTGGAGTTAGGTCAATATAATTGATGCTCCAAGATAGTCAAGTAGAGGAAGGATAGGGATGGAAGATGGAAGTATATTAGGGAGGAAGGATGACTATAAGTAGTTGAGAGTGTGTGGGGATTTCACCTTAAGGTAGAATTTCTTGATTTCCTCATTTTTTTTTTAAATATGTGTGTGTGTGTGTGTGTGTGTGTGTGTGTGTGTGTGTGTGTGTGCGCGCACGCTTAACTGAACTACAATTATCTAAGTGATTTTTTCTTATGCTAAATTATTATAATTGAGGGATTTTGCAAACATTTAATTAGTCTACTATATTTTATGAAATGAATGGTCTTGTTGATTAGATTGGATGCTTACAAGAATTACATTAGGAGTGACAATTATTGTCATTAGTGCATGTGTGAGTCATGTATGTGCTAGCTACACATGCATGCCTTGCACATGTACACTAGTATGTATAATTGTTTTAAATTGATGATGTTGATTATTTGATGTGGATGCATGAATCACGTGTCGTTACCCTTGTATTGTAAATTACTCTAACTTTGGGTTGAAGTTTCTTGAAGGGTGGGTGTATGTAACAACCCAAATCGATTAATTTTTATCATAGTTTTTAATTTAAATATAATTAATATTAAAATATATTAAATGAGACTTTTATTATTTTATTATTAAAAGGTGGGTGAAGTAATTAATGGGGGGATAAGGTTGTTGGGGAATTAATGGGGGGATAAGGTTGTTGGGAAATTAATAAGGGGTATTTGAGAGAGGAGGATAAGGAAGAGAGGAGGGGACTTGGAGAGGGGTTTCATTTTGCATTGGAAATTTTATCCAAGAGGTGAAGGAGGAGGTAAATGGGGAAAACAGGGCATTTAGGAAACTCTGACAAAGGACTTTTTTTGCTGGGAATTTTGGGCTCGGGGGCCAGGAAACCGCAAGGATTCCTAGAGCTAGGGAGTCGGAGAGGTTGTTCCTAGTTGGTTGGGAGGTTAATATTCAGTTGGGGAGTTTGGGCAAGCTCAAGAACAAGAGAACCATGGACTAAATCAACTAATCTACAGGTAGAGGTACGTATTTTGTGCATTTTATGCTGTTATTATGTTGTTGTAAAGAAAATCATGAAAGGAATTCCTTGAAATAAATTGAATTTATTTATGCAAGAAGATGAATAGATTTTTTTTTTTTTTTAGGCTTGTATGAAAGGCCTTACATTTAGAAATCGTTTGAAGAATCAATTTGATGGAAAAGTTGAAAATAGAGGCCTTCCCATGATTATGGGTCCAGGTGATTGTCTTAAGAAGTATGAAGATAATGAATTGAAATCTTGGGTGGTTTTTTTGACTAAGGTAATTCAATTCAAGAACCAGAGCAAGTTGTAGTTAATATGCCATAAGGAATGAAAAGGAAATCCATATTTTATCAGCTCCCTTATTGGAAGGATCTATTAATATATCACCTATTAGATCCTATGTGCATCTTCAAAAAAGTTCCAGATTCTATATTCGACATATATTAGAAAAAGAGAAGGACACCTTGTCTTCGAGGAGAGATATTACTCTTTTGCGTACCAAAATTGATAGTAGACATTTGTGGCCAAATGGGGAAAATGAAACATGTGTAGAATCTCCATGGATTTTGAAAAAAATGAGCTATACCAACTAAAAAATATCATTCGTTTAATAAGGACACCTACTGGCTATGGGTCATCATTGGATAAATATTTTATAGTTGATGGACATATCATAGGATTTGAAACACATGATTTTCATAATTTTATGAAGGTATTATATATTATCATTTAAGTTTTACTGGTAACATTGATTAAGTGCTAAATATATTTTGATATTCTGTTATGTGAGAAAAATTACTAATGACCTTTGGTAAATGTGTTTGATAGCATATCATTCCATTGGAAATTAGGGGGGGATTCATGTCTTACTGTTGACTTAAGTAATGACATAAGTCGATTGTTAGCATTTACAAGGTATGTGGTATGAAATGTTCATGTGTGAGAGACATAGATATACTATATTCCATTTTATTTTTTCACTAAAGGTTCATACTAATTTACTGTTCTTATATTAGGTGGGTGACCTCCATGGAGATCCACGAATGTGAAGTACCAAAATGGAAGAAGGAAATTGAAGAAATTGTATGTGTATTTGAGAAGGATCTCCCTACAAGTTTCATGGACCTACAAGTCCATTTACTTATACACCTAGTCGATGACATTGAATTGGCGAGTGTCATATCAACGAGTTTGATGTTTTTCTTTGAGAGGTATATGAAAAAGCTAAAAAAAATATGTCCGATAAAAGGCACATCCAGAGGGTTGTATGGATGAAGGGTATGTATTGATGAAGAATTTTTCTTCCTATGTGAATTACTTGGTAAGTATTTTGAATATGGGCCATGCTTCTGGGATGAAGAACAAGCATCATATATTATTGATGGAGAAAAACTACAATCTAATGGTGTTCAAGTAGAAATTAGTAAGTAAATTCATGATCATTGTGGTTGTTTTTCTTGCAATCATTAATTTTCTCTGTAATTTATTTGTCAAATTAACAACATAACATTTGGAGTTTGAAATACACATGTTGACATGTAATAGGTGTATATGAAAGTGCTATACTCAACAAGTTCATTCTGTACCACATGAAATTTATGAACAAATGGATTGATTTGTATGATAAAAAGAGAGAAGAAGTGTTAGAAGCAAGAAGACAGTTTAAGAGATCAAACCTAAGGAATACTCCACTTCCCACTAATATGCTTGGGGAATGGGACAGAGATTTCACACTAGAATGGGTTACTGAGCAAATTCAAAATCGAATAGAAGATGCAAGTATAGATTCAAATAGAACAGAAGATGAAATCAACATGTGTAGAGGATGTGAAAGAAAGGTATGGTTGGAATTTTACAAAATGTTGTTTCCTTACAATTTTGACACTATTAACTATTTCAATATTCGTCATTATATTTCTTTTCACTTAAATAAATGGTCCTTCACATGAGAGTCAATATCCTGCAATGTGGACATATGGACGACATTATCGTGTAGAAAGTGTACATGTAAGGATATGATCCTTTGGTTATGGCATTATGGTTGATTTCAAGCAATCCAGTCGGGCAAGCTCAAAAGATAAGAATATTATTGAAGGGAATCTACAATATGTTGGGAAAATCTAAGAAATTATTGAGTTGGATTACCACTCTTTTAAATGTTATATTTTCAAGTGTAGATGGTATGAAGCATTTGAGAGGACATGAAGACATGATACCCATAGTGGAATTTTTTCTATATATTCCTCGTGGTTCCTACCGGAAGATAAGGAGCCTTATGTTCTACCAAATCATTGTGAGCGGGTATTTATTTAACTCAAATAAGAAGTGGTAGTGATCATTAATCTATTAATTCATAGTTTATTGTGATAATGTATATGTGTCTATTAATCCATAAAAATTTGATAGCATACATCTAAGATATGTATGTCGTTCATGTGCAGGTATTTTTCTATGAAAATATTTTGGACCTGAAATGGATATTTGCAATACATTATGGTCCAAGATTAAGGCATATATTTGATGATGCATTCGTGGATACTGAGAAAAATAATGATGGCCAACAAATGAGAGAGATGGATTAGAGAACATTGAATAAATTGACATCCATGATGATGTTGAAGATGGTTATGTTCAGGCACAAGAAAACAACAATCTAGAGTTAGATGATGTTATGTAAGACAACAATATGAATGGTATAGAAAATGATGATCCAAACACCTCTGGTAACAATATAGATGGTCTTCATTCAAATTTCAATGATGATGAAGATGATGCAGGTCAAGATGAGGATGATGATAATATTAAATACTTGAAAGAACATATGAACATTGGAAATAATACACTGGATAACATTGTTGCAGACAATAATGTTAGTGACCAAGACTTCTAAATTTTCATAATTATTTGTAATCCATGTTTTAAAAATGTTGTTTCTTATGGCCCAAACTTTTAAGTGGTTTAGTATTATTTGTGTCTAGCATAACCATGTCAAATTGCGACGCATACATGAACATTTTGGAGAAATTTCAACGTTGGCCTCATTCACTACTAACCATGTAGGGTCAATGGGTGTCATTAATCCCTTCACCTGATA
>SNQJ01S0003661.1:137092-152841 GCA_010110895.2 Picea sitchensis | reverse complement strand
TTGGTCTCTTGATCACTTCCAGGTCATTGGTGACTCCAAAGTCATCATTGACTGGATCAATCAAAAATGTGATCTCCATTCGAGACATGTCGAAGGCTGGAAACTTAAAACACAACAACTGGCTTGCTCTTTCTCCGACGTCGCCTTCAGACATCTCCCCAGATCATTCAATTCGGAGGCGGACGCTCTATCCAAAAGAGCACTCATCCATGCAGTGGGCAGACTCCACTTATTTCACTGTGACAATGGGCAGGAAAGTCCTATCACAACACTTAACCTTTTCTGAATCTTGCCCAGATTCTCAGCTCGATCTCGCCATGGATTTTGAACCAGCTGTGTACTGGTTACAGTCAGGGTTTGATGTTTATTGTATTGGCTGTCAGAAATGTTGCTGCCTCGGTGGCCTGGAGGGTGAATATTCTATTCGCCACCTTTCCCCACTGAGATGCGGTGCTGTACTTTGCCTCCCTTCTGTGTATCCGTCCGATGCTGCCACGAGGTTGGTAAAGGCGTCTCTGGCCTCCATACGATTGTGGAGGTCGGAGTGTATGATATGTATGTCGACATTTGGATGGTGTATCCCTCCACCATCACTTTTCTCTGAACAAGGAGTTGAACTCGCCTCAACATTCGGATCATCTGCCTGTCGAAGGCTGGAGGTGATGACAGGCGTACCAATGGGGTTGGTCAACGGCCTTGCTGTCGTTCCTGATGACGTGGACCTGCATGGTTCTCTTGCTGTTTGTCGGATTGCTCTCACTGGGATAATCCTGTTCACTCTGAAATAGACTGTTCGTCTGATTCTGGGATGTAAATGATTTTATACATTATATAAAATTGAGATAATTTTTCATGGGAAAAAAAACCTATAATAGAATTAGAGGACAAAACTCTAGGATTAATTCTCCGTTTCGATGAAAAAAAACAAAATGGAAATGGTTCCTCTCACGACTTCTACCATTGTATAACAAAGTTGAAGGATATTTAATTGAATATAAAACTAAAATTTATACAAACCTATTGATCATTATTTCTTTATATATATATAGATAGATAGATATAACTATTTTTTATTTTAGCAAATAAAATTAATAACCCAATAACAATTGGGTATAAATCTCAATTTTATGTATAAAACTAAACTAGATGCAACCTTATCCCTTTATACATAAAAATAAATAAATAAATATATAATTTAACAATTAAAAATAAATAAATTAATAAAGCAATAATATAAAGAAGTGAATATATAAATAATTAATTAATAAATATTAAAATTAAATAAATTAAAAACAACAACATGGAGTACGAAGGTCTTGAGTAAGGTCCACCTACCTCCACTAGACATTCCCACACCTTAAAAAGACGCCTAAAATAAAACTCGACGGTCAACACTCTGCCTTCATAATTTTCTTCTTTTTCGCTCTTGCTCAACGAGCCTTCTCTTCCTTTGTTCGCGGGTTAGGGTTTGCGTGCTCAAAAGGCATGGCCCTGGCTCCATGGTCGACCATCCAAAGGGCACAACTATGGCCTCCATAAGCCCTATATTTAGCGTAGGCCCTCATGGGCTCTCCCTGGCGCTTGGTGCTTGGTCTTTGAGCACTGTTGATTGCTTTGTGGGCACACAGTCCCCTCGTGGCTTGGGTGCTTCCGGAGTTCCATGGCCATCACTCTTAAATCCCGATTCTTGGGTCGTTTTTTTTCCCTTCCTTAATCCACCCTTCCAACACTTCTACTGCACTGTACTTTGGATCTCCAAGCATGTATATCCTCCTATAAAAATTATCCGGCAAGCCCTCGGAAGAATCTACTTGCTCTTCATCCTCGTCGAATGTTTTCCCAGTGGACATGGCCTCCATTGAAACTGCTCTGAAAACCCCCAATTTTACAAACCCTGTTCTCTTCGTACAGATTATTTCCGCCGGAAAATGTCCCATTCGAACAAACATTCTGAAACCCTAAGCTTTGAAATAGATGATAGAGTGGGATATCCAGGTAGCCACCGTGGCAGGAATGTAGCTTGGACTCCCGCTAGACGTTGAAGAACATGCAAGCCGTTTGGTAATGACAGGAATAACAAGCGACCTCGTTGCTGCCGATGGAGATGAGGAGCTCCCACGGACAGACGTGTAGTGCATCCATATTGCTTCCTTGTGGGATCCTCCATTGGCATGGACTTGGCACTAGGATTTCGCACGTTGATGCTTGGTTTGGATCGTGGACTTGATACAAAGATACAACTAGATACCTTCTGGAGATTTTTTGGGGGTAATCTGCGATCATTTTTGTTTGGGATTTGTTTTGTTTGTTTTTAATTTTTGTGGGATTTGATGCATTTGAAGGTACGTAGGACGTTTTAGTTTTTCCCTGTAGCTCCAAAATCAGCCATGGGGTCTGAAATCTAAGCGGTGTATGCATGAGGTATATTTGTTATTATTAGGATTGCAATTATTATTATGGTGGTGAGAAGGATGAGCTCATTCCCTGATGAAGTACTGGAGGACATCTTGGCATTCCTATCGTCGCACATGGACAGGAACACGGTTTCCCTTGTCTGCAAGTCGTGGTTTGGAATCGAGGCGTGCAACAGGCAGCAGGTTTTCATCGGAAATTTCTACGCGGTGAGCCCTGCTATACTCACTAGGAGGTTCCCGAGGATAAAGTCCATTGCGCTCAATGGGAAGCCCCATTTTGCGGAATTTAACTTGGTGACTACCAGCTGGGGTACCGATGTCCACCCCTGGCTGATCGCCATGGTGGAGGCGTACCCTTGGCTTGAAGAACTCAGGATGAAATGCAAGGTGGTCACCGACGAGAGCCTTGAACTCCTTGCACATTCTTTTCCCAATTTCAAGGTTCTCGTGCTTACCAGTTGCGACGACTTCAACACTGATGGTCTTGCCACCATAGCCGCGCATTGCAGGCATATTACAGAGCTAGATTTGCAGGAGAATGACATTGATGATCATGGTGGCCATTGGCTAAGTTTTTTTCCATACTCCTGCACATCGCTTGTTTCATTAAACTTTGCATGTCTGAATAGCGAGGTGAACTTTGAATCACTTGAGAGATTAGTAGCTAGATGTACTTCCATCAGGAGTTTGAAATTGAATCGTTTGGTGCCACTAGAGCTACTCCATCGGCTTTTGATTCGTTCCCCACATCTGGAGGATTTGGGCACAGGTTCATACTAGCATGAGCCACACACTGAACAACGTTCTAAGCTTAAGGATGCCTTGCAGAATTGCAAGGGACTTCAAAGCTTATCTGGTTTTTGGGAGGTTGCACCTGGTTATCTTCCCTCGGTCGATTCTGTCTATTTGAATTTGACTGGTTTGAACTTGAGTTATGCAACAATTCAAAGTGCAGAACTTATTAAGCTCCTTGGTCACTGCCACAAACTGCAGCGCTTATGGGTATTGGATTATATTGAAGATAGAAGGCTTGAAGTGGTTGCCTCAACCTGCAAAGATTTGCAGGAACTGCGTGTTTTACCATTAGACCCTTGTGGTCAAGGAGTTGTAACAGAGGAAGGCCTTGTGGCTGTTTCAAGGGTTGTCCTAATCTCACCTTTGTAATGACAAATGTAGCTTTGATTACTATTGGAAGAAAAAACTCTCTTCTCACTCGTCTCCGCTTATGTACTATTGATCCCAAAAGACGATATCATGTGACAAAGCAACCCATGGATGAAGGGTTTGGAACAATTGTTCAGTATTGTAAAAGTTTACGGCGTTTATCTATGTTTGCCTACTCGATGAGAGGATGTTTGTGAATGATGAGGATAGTTTGTTTGGTTCTGTCCATGCATCTGTATATTTTGTCAATATATTGGGGGGAAAATGAAAGTATGAGGCTACCTCCTCACCAATGAAGAGATTAACAAGTCCATTATCTTCCCAAGTGTCTCCATCAGCTTCAGGAACATGTTCTAATGTTAAGATGTTGCCTCCTACGCCAGTGAGCACAACAATGACTACTGCTAAGTGGCTTCGGACTATTATAACACCTCTTGCAGCTGAACCTTGTAAAGAGCTTAAACAAAAAAAATTCGCTTCTTGTGACAGACATGTAATTGATTATGTTATAAGCAGGGCACATATATTACTGGAAGCCATTTTCTTCAGTA
Source organism: Picea sitchensis (assembly GCA_010110895.2). NCBI lineage: Eukaryota > Viridiplantae > Streptophyta > Pinopsida > Pinales > Pinaceae > Picea > Picea sitchensis. The sequence goes on along the minus strand of SNQJ01S0003661.1, from coordinate 148,712 downwards.
GTGGATCACAAGACCTCTGCGTTTCCAGGAGTTTACATAGTGTAGTTATGATGGATAGGATCAGCGCATGATCGAGGATTTGAAATTATATTACAGAGTTTTGGATGCTGTGTGTAGAGCAGAGTCACACATATTACAAAGCATAAAGTTGACTTCATTATTGGCCAATAATCGCTAATGTTTTTCATATTATGCTTAATACATTGCATTCTTCTTGCTTTGTTTCATTATGGTGACCTTACTGTAATATTTGCAAGTCAAAAGCTTCCGTTCATTGTTCATTTTACTATTCCCATTGTTTTGGGTGGTGAAGCTAGGGTTTCAGTTTTAAAATTGGGCTCTGATACTGCAAGTCAAAAGCTTCCGTTCATTGTTCATTTTACTATTCCCATTACTTTGGGTGGTGAAGCCAGGGTGTCAGTTTTAAAACTGGACTCTGATACCATATGTAAGGATTTTCATACAAGCCTAAAAAAAAAAATTCAATTTAGTTCAAGATATTCTTTTCATGATTTTCTTTACAACAATAACAACATAATATGCACAAAATTCATACCTGTACTTGTAGATTAGTTGATTTAGACCTTGGTTCTCTTGTTCATGAGATTTCCTAAACTACCCAATTGAATATTAACCGTGCCCTGTGAGAGTTTCCTAAATGCTCCGTTCTCCCCATTTTCCTCCTCCTTCACCTCTTGCATAAAATTTCTAATGAAAAATGAGACCAGTCTCCAAGTCCCCTCCTCTCTTTCTTATCATCCTCTCTCAAATCCCCCTCATTAATTTCCTAACAACCTTATCCCCCATTAATTCCCCAACAACCTTATTCCCCCATTAATTACTTCACTCACCTTTTAATAATAAAATAATAAAAATTTCATTTAATGAATGTTAATAATTAATTAAATTTAAATTAAAAACTATAATAAAAATTAATCGATTTGGGTTGTTACACTAAACTTATGGTCTGGTGGTGGAAAAACCCTATTGTTTACGTAAATAAATTTATGTTGATCTTTAGAATATTGTCATTGAAATTGATCTACACATCTTGTACATGGAAATATCCCATTTGTTTGAATCCCTACAATTCAATAAGTAATGCTAATAACATCAAAATAATAATATAAAAGTAAGTATGAAAGTTGGGATGAAAATAAATTATAAGTGTGAATACATAAATATTTTAACTTACCAGAACAAATACCAGGTCCTTGGAAATCATAAATAGTCCAACATAGAACACCATACAACATGAAGGACCTATTTGATGGATTACGTGATATGTCATATATCCTTATTCTTTTCCATAGCAGTTGCATCTCATCAATAAATGGTGCAATATAAACATCGATGTTTTTAACTTAATGTTTTCCTGGAACAATGAGAGTTAGCATAAGGTGCTCATTTCTAACACTCATCCATAGGGGAATATTCTATACTGTCAATCCAATTTTCCAAACACTATAATTTGAGCTTAGGAAAGAGAATGGGCACACACCATCAATTGCAAGACCAAACCTAAAACCACATGGTTCATCTTTGAATTTACTTGGACATTTTCCCTCAATGTGTTTCATTTATTTGGAGTCGGTCAAAATTCGCATGAATCCATATTTACTCATGTTCTTTTCATGGTGTTCCATCAATTGTTCAAGTGACTTGCAACGAAACATGTATTGAAGTCTAGGTATAATTGGCATGTGATGTAAAACCGTCTTTGGAACTATAGGATCTTGTACATATGTACAATATCTCTTCTCTTTGCATATAGGGCATTCTATCTTGTTTTGATATTCATCTTTTTATAAATTGAAATCATTTTTACAAAAATGAATTTGCTTATACTCAATCCCCAAATCAACCAACAACTGACATGCTTCTCTACAAGTTGATGGAAACACATTCTCTTCAGGGAATATTTTAGTTTTTAGTGCCCTGTAAGATTGCCAGAGATTAAATCAATTGAATTTTTGACTTATGATGAACATGTTTGATATGTGAATTTATATTGGCACTGTTTATATACAATATATGGTTTTAAAATCCCCTTAAAGAAATATAAACGAATTTGATGAATGTTTACGAATTACGTACACCAATTGACAATGAAAAGTGAGAAATACATTTCAACTCACATCAATAGGGTAGTGAATCCTTTGTCTGACCAATCAAATAGTGACTTGATTTCTAATAATATCAATGTGCATGCAAGTTTTGATGTTCTACTTGCACCCGATCTGAACACGCCTGTCTTCGCAGCTTGCTTGATTGAGTCTTTCAGGTTGTTATCATCAAGATTATGTTGGTGGTAATTACCCCTGCTATCATCATAATTTTCAACCGTATGATCGTTATTTTCATCATTGTTTCCATCCCCAAAGAAACCTGCACGCATTTCATTCAATCGTTCTTCATGCAATGTATTTTCACTATTATCGTCATCATTAAAGCTAAGTGGCATGTCATCAATGTATGTTAATCTCATAAGCTCTTCAAATTTATCAGTTGGTAGTATTATATTCAATGTTTCTCTTTTCTCCATGGTATGGTTTAAAGGATGGTTTGGATCATCTCGTCCAGATATTAATAACCCAGTTTGATCTTGGGTACTAGTAGGTGTTGGACATGCAGTCTTGAAAGTAGTTTTTGTAGTTTTGATAAAGTTTTGATGAAACATACTAAGTATGAAAAGTACATGAAGGAAGAAGGAAAGATAGAGAGAGCGTAGCTGAGGCACGTCCAGTAGGAAAGTGTGAAAAAGGAAGAAAGTGAGCAAAAGAAAGACAGTGCGTAGCTCGAAGAATAAAGCTACAAGAGTAAAGAAAGGAAATAAAACATAACAGGAGAATAACAACCTGACATTCCAGAAATAGAAGAACAATAGAAAAGTAGCATGAAGGATGAAAAACAATAGAAAGACATCGAACAACCAGTTAACTGACTTGGCCATGCATTGTAATGGGATAATTTTGGAATGAATAGATTAGGGATTTATTCTTAGATTTTGATATAAATATGTAACGGGTTGGGAGATTAGGAATTCAGTTGGTTCAACTAGGTATTATTCTAATGAAGTTTTATTATAATAGATTAGGTTATGTTATAGTCTGATTCATACCGAATCTAGATTTATTAAATGTAACAGTTAAAGGTTGAGAAGCATGAATAAAGGAATGATAAAGAGATGCTACGAATTCTTGTGTTGTTTATGTTTATGTGTTTGATTATGAATACTATTTGCATGCATTGTAGAATAGATTCATACAATAGGTAATAATGGTGCAATGATTCAGGACTATGACAGTAACAAATCTATACAGTAAAATGGAATATGGTAAATATGAAAATCTGAATCATAAGTAAGATAATAACTAAATAGAACATAGTTATGTACACAACTTAATAAGGAAGAATGAACCAGATGTTTGTTTCCCATTCCTTTACTACTATAGAAGCCTAGTTCTTGTAGTCCCCATAGATACCTAAGGTGAGACTTCATTTTCAAAAAGTAGGTGATGTCGAAAGGGTCGGTGTCTGGTGGGTTTTGTTGTTCTTAGATAAACTGAACCCTCGGTCTTACAACCCTTGCACAAAATAGATCCAACAAATGGTTCTGTTGCTGGGATTGGGAATTTGCGATTAAGGGGATGTTTTGGAGGCCGACTAAGAAGGAGATATCATAATGGTTGGAAAGGAAGGAATGAGAATTCACACAACAAGAGAACAAAAATCCTCGAATGAGTGAAAAACAATGGCTGCAAAAGTATGTTTTCAGATATTTGCATGAAATTTTCTTTGGCGAATTTATGGTTATCCTGACAGAGTGGCTAGAAATATTAGTAGAGAAAAATGGAAGCTTCAATGCCATAGTGCCAAGGAACTGGACTCCTGAATTGGTAAGACAACTAAACTCTATAAGTAACCCAACTAATCGAGCAATTGATTTTTGGTTGGATAGCGTACTAGGTGGTTATGTTAAAGAGTTTGCAGTAGATTGTATTCAATCATACAGTGTTGCAGAAACATACGTTTTCAAAGGTCCACACAGGAGGTTATTGAAATCATTGAATACTTGGATAAATATGCTATTGTGTGAAAGGCACATGATGGTAATGGAATTTGACTTATAATGGGTTTACACACATAGGACAACTGGGGGATAACAGGAGGATCATCTTAGAGAAGGAAGAAATAAATGAAAGAGGCAGGGAGGGACTGAGGATGCAAGAATAAGATATACCAAAGGAAGGATACAAGTTTGGATAGTTCCGCAGAGGGAGGAGGTACAAGAGGAAAAATATTTAGGTTGAGAGAAGAGAATCGTGCATTGAGAAAGAGGGGAGAGAAACTTGCACACTAGTCTGAATCGTGGAGGTACCATACCTAGGGGGAGAAGAAGAGGAGTTCCAATCCATTCTAATAATAGAATATCCAACAAGTCCTACTCAGAAATGATCCTGTGTTGAATCCACGCCCCCATGTGTTTCACCACAATAATAAGTATCATTTTAATATTGGTCAAAATCAATTGTAGTTAGCAAAGGATGACTTATTAGCAGTAAAAATAGTGGAAGTAGTGTGCAGAGTCATACTCAGAGCCAACCAACATCACCAAGAGAAGGGACTACGTCAAACAACATGGTCGGGGTGGATAATACTCTTAGGGTGCCTGGGTTCCAAGGAATTGGGCCAGAGGACCTAGAACAACACTTGTTTGTGTGCAAGACGATTTAGGCCACAAAGAACGTACATGATGAAGTTGTGAATATTGTATGGTTAGAAACAACATTTATAGGTCATGCGCTAGTATGGTATATGAAGTTACAGAGCACCACACCTACAAGACAGACCATGGCGTTGGTAGATATTAAGGAAGCACTATTGGAGGAGTTCAAAAAACCAAATTCAGAGTCACGGTACATCAAAGAATTGAAGGAGATCAAACAAGTACAAAAAAAGTCGGTATGGGATTACGACCATATATTTAAGTATGTTAAGGGTAGATTAACTTTCCAGATCCCAGATCAACAACACCAAGAATGGTTTATTTTAGGGCTTCTACCACACATTCACATGCCATTGATCCAATATAAGGTTGTGTCGCAGCCCAAGGCACTAGAGATTGTGATGAATCTAGAGTCATCTCTGGTGGGAGACAGTGGAGGAATGGTGCAAGTTCAAATGTACTTGGATGCATTGACAATTCAACTGGAAGAACTGACAAAGGAAAAGGAGAAATGTGAGCAAATTTGGTGTACAAAATGTAGGACAAAAGGCCATCACAAGGAAAAATTCCCAACATTCCTGCAATATTTGGCGATGGGAGCATTGAATCCCTTAGCGGGAAGAGGATACTGTGAGATATGTAATAAATGGGACCATCACCCAAATGAGTGTCCACTACTACAGAACTACCGGAGTATGCGAAAGATCTTGTTTTTCAATTTTTGCAAATCGGTAGGACATGAGGAGAAGGATTTTAGCGGGTTCTATTTAATGAGGGAGAACACATCTGATATGTACAAAATCCAGGAAGAAAATGATGAAGAAGAAGTGGGGTGTCCAAAATAAACAATAAAAGAGGTTTTAATCAAGGGAACATAGGAAACTTTGGTAGAGGACGAGGTAGAGGGAATTTTGGAAGTGGAGGAAGAGGACTGATTATATGTTAGAACTATAATCAATCAAGATACTTGGCTCGTGACTGCCATAATCTGTAATGACCCCTTCATTAAGACATAAATTTAAGTGAGTACAATAGTGGTAATTTTTTTTTCAACAGTTATAAAACAAGTGATAAGCGACAATAACATACATCAATATTTCACATACTACTCTCATCTACATCACTACACGATAAGAATCAAATACAACATCACAATTACTAACATATCAATTACATCACCTTAAGATAACAAATATGTCTACCCCGCCCAACCTACCCTGCAAGGTTAGAACCTCCAAGACACATAATCAATGCTCAAGTCCAAGATTCATTTGATTTATTTTGACCATTTAAGGTCTCAGGATTGGCGATTGTTATGAGGAACATGGAGGTATCTATTCCCATAACCAATTAACTAGAATGGAGACTAAAATTGACGTTACAATACTTAATCATAACGCAATTTAATTCACTCAATTCTAATACCACAACATGTCAGTGTATTAATCCACTTGTAAGCTCCACAATTAAAGATTTTAACCAAGTTTAGTTCTCACACAAAATGCCTCATTAATGTGACAACTGCTTATTATCATTCAATAGTCGAAACTATTATCACCACTTAAGAATTTGGAATAAACCTCTAAAAATATATATTACTTATATCTATCTATCACTAGTCCCAAAGAGAGACTGGCATAAAACATAAAAGATGAAATTAAAGAACAGCTATCTAAATATCAAAAGGAACCACAAATGTTCTAGTATATAAAACAATTTTCAATGAATATAAAAGGTAAGAATCGAATTATTGTTATTACGAAACATATTCTGCAGTCGAATTATTAATATTATGAAACAAATTCTACAAACTTTATATATATATATATATATATATATATATAATCTTTGAACATATACATCTAATAATATGGATTATCTAAGATTTTTCTTTTTTTTTTTTAATCTTCCTATACTCAAGTGAAACAACTAGGAAGAAACATCTCCAACGGTCCTTTCAATTTCCGCGATAATTGAAAGACTAAGAGAGAGAGAGTTATCCAACTAACTGACTAAGTGCTTTAATCATGATCTAGTTTTGGTTCAATCCCATTGTTGATACTTATCTACAACAAATAGAACCTGTGTAAGGATATGTATATTTCAATATATGTTGGGAAATCTGGTTTAACATCAGTTAGAGAAATTGATGGAAAGGGTTCTCAACAATAACTGTCAACCCAAGATGCACAAGAAGACAAATGGTTGATTGGAAGTTAATATATACAATCCACATGTCAACGGTTATGGTCATATCCAATTGGAATTGAGAGCCAAGAAAAAGAACAAGTGTCACCCCACAATTGTTCTATCGTAGGTTATCACTTACATACATACCATCCATTCAAATATTTTGGGGTTACACAAGAGCACACACTAACAATTTTCTTCAAAAGATCCACTAAACACTACCCCTCTACCTATCTTCTTTAAACAACCCATGAATGACCCCACACTAAGTTAAAATTACAAATGTTCTGATCATTTCACATTGATTACGTTTAGCTCTTGAAATCACACATCCAATTATGGAAATTATCTAGATATATAAAAAAAATGATACAAAGTATCACAAAAATTATCACGAAGTATTCGTTATGATGAGATAATATTGAATTGTCATTAGATGAGTTGATTTTAGAACATGACTTGTGGACTAAGGTATATCATGATTCACATAAAATAAAAAAATAAAAAACACAAAATCAAACAACTGCAGACTTAAACATTCCTGGCATAAATCAAGAAGAGGTTTCAATTTGCTGATCCAAATATTACATGGGATTTACATATCAATGGATTTTATAATACTAAGTGAAGTAAAAGGACATGGATCATATAGATTCACCAGATTATACCAAAAATATTTTCTATTTAATATAAAATAACACTGAAATGTAGATTGTATGTAGTCGACAATCTATGCACAATAGACTGATATATTATTCTTCTTTATTTAATAGTTATAAATATTCTTCCATTTCACAATTCCATAATATATATACTATGGAATAAAAACACATACGACATTCAGAGTATATTCAACAAATCATATGACATTGAGAAAACAATATATATAATATCTGGCCTAACTTATCATTGGTTGCGCCAACATGATTAATAAAACAAATGTAATAGTAATAACCAGAATGTACATAGTGTTAACGTTCTAATCTGATATATGTTTCCTTTTGGAATTTCAAAGGTGCAAATAAATACATCAACTAATGAGTAACTAATTTATCAATACTGTAATCGAAAGATTTATGGATCATAGAAATATCTGTTGCTTGAAACTTCCGTGCATCCCTTCCTTCGACCTGCTAATCCTAGGACATCATCGATACCTCCCAGCCAACGCTAGGGGTATTCTTCTTCCCCCTTAACCCCCTGAGTCACAAAGGGGCCACACACTAGAAACCAACAAACAATAGCTCCAAGGCTTGCCTCACAAGGAAGAGTTTCCACTCTTTCCACAAGCTTGGTATCCCAACTCCCACAAGTAAAACATAGTCCACAAAATTTTGGCAACATAACATTACCAAGAAAAGTGAGACAAATTTCCCTTGTACCAAATTTGTTTTATTGAAGAACCCCCATTGACACATGTCCTCATGCACAATTAATCATATTTTTAATTAATTTAATTAGGATTATTCACCCACACACTGGTCACACTCTCCCCAAGTTGCACAAGTAATTACCATTTTTGTTTTATTTAAAAATCCAAAATCCCCCACATTCCCCAATGTGTTCCTATTTTTTTCTCTTAATTGTCCCTTTGTTCTCCAACTTCTCATTTAATGAGTGTCTCCTAACTAGATCTTAGTTAGAGTTGGATTAGGAGTATTTTTCTAGTTAGACTTAGTGGTAGCTTGAATTAATATACTATTCTACGTATACACCTATTCTCTGAAGTTATTATTTATTTCTATTTTAAAAATCCCTTTTATTAATTTCATGCACACATGTGCATTTTTTCCACCATTTAAATATATTTCCCATTTTTTTCTAGAGTTTGAATTTATCTCAAATCTTTTAACTTATGTCAAAGTTAAATTAGTCATTTATTTGAATTTTAGACTTAGACTTAGTCTTAGACTTAGGTGTATACTTAGGCTTAGACTTTTGTTAGGATTTATATTATATTGACTAATTAATTATTTTATTCTAACAAGGTCTAACCATTTAAATTTTTTCTAGGCCACCTAGATTTATTGACTCATGTTTTAATTATGTGACGTTCCCTTCAAGACGCACCTCCATGCTCCAAGGGTGCCACTCACCTTTGACTGGTTTTGGAAGTTTTCCTGACTCTTGGAGTCAACACTCCATTTGGTCGACCTTGTGAGAGAATAAGGGATTATAAGGAATAAGGACTATGCCTTATTGCACGCCCCTTAGAAATATTTGTGTGAGACTATCTAAGTTCACCCTCATGAAATCATGGACCTCTTGAACTAGGTAATTGTCCACCTACAATTTATACCACAATGGGAGTGCTAGTAGGCTGTGACAGGGGCGTTGTCACACCTCTCCCTCAAATGTATGGTTTATGTGCATGGCCCCTTTACTTCTTATGTGAGTTGGATTAGAAAGCATCGTCAAGCCTACATCCACTCACAAAAATAGTGTCAATAATCCATATACATAAATCATACTGGAATCAATCATATATCACATGTACGTAAAATGAAATTCTCAAACAAATACAATCCACTCCCTAACTCAATCTGGAGTCCAAGGAAGTCCATTGATCCCATCAGTATTCATAACCTGTCATGTGTCCTACACTCAGAAGAACTCGTCAATAATATCTGCCAATACATATACATATGAAGGTAATGATGAATTACAATACATCATCAACATCATATATAGCTCATAATAGAAATGAAATCATAATGTTCTAGTATATAAAACAATTTTCAATGAATATAAAAGGTGAGAATCGAATTATTGTTCTCAACAATAATTGACAACCCGATGCACAAGAAGACAAATGGTAGATTGAAAGTTAAGATATACAATCCACGCACCAATGGTTATGGTCGTATCCAATTGGAAGTGAGATCCAAGAAAAAGAACAAGTGTCACCCCGCAATTGTTCTATCACAGGTTGTCACTTACATACATACCATCCATTAACAAGACTATCAGTGATATTGCTTGACAGGAAACAATAGTAAGTCTTAAATATTTTAGGGTTACATAAGAGCACACACTAACGATTTTCTTCAAAGGATCCACTAAATACTATCCATCTACCTATATTCTTTAAAAAACCCATGAATGACCCCACACTAAGTTAAAATTACAGATGTTCTAATCATTTCACGTTGATTACGTTCATCTCTTGAAATCGCACATGCAAATACATAAATTATCTACATATATAAAAAACATGATACAAAGTATCACATAAATTATCACGAAGTATTCGTTATGATAAGATAAGATTGAATTGTCATTAGATGAGTTGATTTTAGAACTCGACTTGTGGACCAAGGTATATCATGATTTCATTAAAATAAAAAAATAAAAAAAACAAAATCAGATAATTGTCGACTTAAACATTTCTGGCATAAATCAAGAAGAGGTTTCAATTTGTTGATCCAAAGATTACATAGGATTTACATATCAACGGATTTTATAATACTAAGTGAAGTAAAATGACACGGATCATATAGATTCACAAGATTATACCAAAATTGTTTTTTATTTAATATAAAATAACACTAGAATTTAGATCGTATGTAGCCGACAATCTATGCACAATAGACTGATATATTATTCTTCTTTATTTAAAAGTTATAAATATTCTTCCATTTCACAATGCCATAATATATATACTATGGAATAAAAATGCATATGACATTATTGGGTCACATATTTGTCCATATTTTCATCATCTATATACATCCATTCAATCCTTTCTTCATCCTATTATCATTCATTTATCATTCCATTTGCCATACATTTGCTACAACTGCTCATAAAATGACATATTATTCATGTTATGCTTTAGTGGTTAATAATGATTATTCTTCCTTCATTTTTAATGAATTAAAAACTATTATGCATGATTTTTATGATGATGGTTTGACGAGTGATTTTATGTAGCAATAGTTGCAGCAGTCAAGGTTCCAACCTCCAAATAGAACATGTGAGTTCCAACTCGTGGTTAACCGTTTTCAGTGAAAAATGTGGTAGATAAGGAGAGAAGAATTTGCGTGGAATATTGTGAACGGATGAGGATGAATCTAGAAAATCCAAAATGGGGGTTTTGTTCAGAATGGGCCCAATTGAATTCATTTCGGGTCATTTTCCAATTGGAGCTACGGTTTGAGAGAAATCGGTGGTTCTTTAAAAGGGTATTTTTCCAGATTTATAGTTGCGACCGGTTCTCTATACTTAGCAATTTGTTTGAGCAACCCATGGATTTGGGGATTTGATTTGTATAAATAAGACCTCTTCAATCAGGAGAGAGGCGGTCATGAGATTATATAGAATTTATTTGTAAGAAAGAGCTGAACTTATGTAATTTCTGAGTTTTCTTCAATAATACAAAGGAGTTGATGGATCTGCAATTATGTGCAACTTTATCTTGATCTTGTAAGTCTTTTGGCCACGAAGGCTAGGTGAGGCAGGGCTCCCTCAATATGGTATGTGTTGGTCTTATTCATTTATTTGTATTTTTCTTTTCATTGTCTTAATTTATCTTGGTTTATGATTAGTTGATCATTGCTCACAATTGTGTGTTGTTTATTAGATTGTTGTTACAGTAAGATTCAATTCATGTTGTTGTTACTCCATTTTGTTAATACTCCTTTAATTTATGTAAGAGTGTGGTAGTGATTTTATTTCAGCTGAGTGTATTTTCAAGCAAGA
>SNQJ01S0003661.1:109931-133328 GCA_010110895.2 Picea sitchensis | reverse complement strand
CAGGTAAGTGTTTATGTTTTGTAGGTCCTTGGAAAATCGAAGAAGGTTAATACATGCATGAGTGATTCTTGAAGACTTTTTCTCAAATTTTCAAATAGATTGAGCACATAACAAATGGAGAGATTGATGTGAAAACCATACAAAGACCAATCTTTCATAATTCAAGTTCCATTGCTACATTAACCATGCCAATAATCCTTCTAAGAATACATTATGCTCATCATGCTCATTCACTAATACCGTGATATGCCTATACATTTTTTTTCCCTCTACCATTCCATCCATTCCATTACCTTCTTCTCTATTTCATCGCTTCCATACTTTCCACTCCAATCACTGCTAACCCATGAATAAAGTCACTCAACTCCCTTACCTCTTGCTAATGAAAATATTTCATCTTTAGTTCTTCAAATACTTTTGTCTATGCTCGTGGTGGATGATGTGGGATTCCTTAAGGCCCTCCTTCTAACTAATCTCATCCCATCGACTCCAACACATCATCTAGGATTGAGGTTAGAGTTTCATAGTGCCCTGGGATCTGCATACATCAATGGTAGATCTCATTGTTGTTAATCATGGGGATTCATCAATTCCTCTTGATTGAAAAATATTGCAGGTGACTCGACTCCAACAAATCCATTCGTACCTGTCAAGATGCACTAAGTTACTTTAGAGCTCATTGTCATCAAAGGTGAGTTTCTTCACATTGGTTAATGAGATACATTAATGGTCGATAATCCAATGATTTCTTTCCATGCTCGACTTCAGCACATTCATTCGCATGGTAAGGATTGTACCTCGGTTTTGTAGCAGTTGCAGATTATGTGATCTAATGGTTTCAACAGTGACTTGCAACATCATTTGTTTCAATAGTTTTGTAGTCCCTTTCCATTTTATTTCAACATTTTATTTCAACATTTGATTTTCAGAATAAGAGGAGATTTATGCTTTTGTAGAAGAATTCTTCGTCATCATTTTTTTCAGCAGCAGTAGTCTTACATGCAGCCAACACAACATCATTTGAAATCAGATTCAACCTCATTCTATTTCAGCTCTCATATACATCTGTCTCGGCATCAGTTTGGCTCACATCAGCTTCAATAGACATCAGTCCATCCATGCGAATCAAATCTTTCATGGAGGTAAAAATTGAGGTAAAATAGCATGAGTTTTTGATTTATTAAAGATTTAGGAAAAATGTCATGAAGAACCACAAAGGATTTCTATTCTCCATTTTCATATCATAACTCATATATTACCTCTATTATCCATCCATTACCATATCAAACTTCACCTCATGCACTCCCAACACCCAAGTCAATTCCTTCCCTACATCTCCTAACATCCAAGCATGAGTAATTGATTTGTTGTTGCCACATAAGAACCAAAATAGAGAAAGGAAGAATATCATGATGTCCATTTTCATAAAAGCACGCTAAAAGTCATAGGTATGGTTTCTTTGGTTCATTTCCATGATGTATTCATTCATCTCATGGGTTTCCAATTATCTTTTCTAGCCTTTTGACTCACGGTTCTCCTACATATTGCACATCTTCAAAAAGTTGTTGTTATGGATTCATGAAAGGATACAACATATGTGTTATATGGATTTGAATCATACATGTTATAAGTATTTGATAGGCTACAAAGTTCATGAATGTCTCAAGAATGATTACGACGCTAACCCTTTCATTAATGCCTAGCCCTCCCATATGAACATTGTGTTTGTTTTTCTTGCTTGCTGATATACATCATTGTTTAAAACAAGGTTATGTGCTCATAAGATTTACCATGGAAGCATGATAATGGTTATATTGGGTGGTAGTATGATGATTTTGTGGCAGCCTCTGTTTCCATTATGAAAACACATGTGTAGCTATCTACACAAATGCTAACGGAAGGAAATTGTTATTAAAATGCAATTGAAACAATGTCTCCACCCAAAATTTAAAAATAAAATTCTGCAGTGGCTTGTTTCAAAGGGCACCTTTCCCACAGTTATTGCAAGCAACAGAAGAAGCCTATGCTTCCATACAACAAGGAAAAAAATCACTTTGAGTCGTTATCTTTGGCATGCAACAACAATCATTAGTTTCCACCCATGGTTTCATAATCAACCATCTATTCTCAGTATCATAATTTTATTGTTGAAATCTTAGAAAGTGAAGGTATATCCAAGGAAAATTCAGATCTCCATTGTGTACTCAAATTTTAGCATGCTACTACAGTCTAGCATGAAATCTATGGAAAAAAAATTGGGTCACCATTGGTAATGGGCAACAAATTTACTTGGGTGTTGGGCAAAATTATTGGAATTTCCAGATTTTGTCATTGGTTGGCTACATTTTTTTATGAGTTATCTTCATTACATGAAGAATGGACCAGCTACTATGCATGCCCAAGAATCTATTTGAATAAGGAAGTTGACTGTCCACAAGAACCTACAGTAAAAGAAACTATTGTAGAAGCCATTTTCTTTTAAACACATGGGTAGAAATATAGAGGTACGTGGTTCATTTTCTTGGTTCATGATACACTGATGCATGTATTGATTCACAAATTATTATCACTTCATAATTATGGTAAAAACTTTGGTCCTTACAGTCTTAATGTTATGATTTTTCATGGAAAATAAGTCTTATCAATGATGAAAACCTGTGAGGTAACCTACAAACAAAGCAAGTTGTTTTGAGATCTGGAATCCCATGATTACAGGGTTGCAATCCCCATAAGTGAAACTGAGATTATTAGAGGGTATATCATATGGTATGTGGATTTTCAAACATATGGTTAAGCATTTGATGGTAAAATCATGACATGGCCAACTCAATCACATTCTGAGTTTGATGGATTTCCAAGATTGGAGGATTGGTATTTAAGCATTTATAAGGTATTTACAACCAATAGTAAAAGATAATCCTGTACTAATCATTTTGCAGCAAGTTCATGACCGGATTCAAGGTTTGCAGATTGTTTTCCCATTAAAAATGTTTCCTTTAAGTACAAACAAAACCTATTGAGGAATTTGATGGTGATTGGGTTGTATACATAAGCAAGGGGTACCTAGAGATGATTGTCTTCTTATGCATTAGTTTTTTGTAGAGGATCTCTTTTGATATTGTGTTTTAGTTTGATTTCATAATGTAGCATGAGGACATGCTATACATTCAGTGTGGGGCAGAGGAGGGGCTACTATGCATGATGGTTTTTTCTCCCATTTTTCCATTCATATTTATTTTTCTCATACATGTTATTTTTCTACAAAAAAGTGCAGAAATTGATTTGGGCATATCTTCCAAATGACGAACTAGATTGTCATGATTTTTGGTATGATGAAGCATGGGATTAATATGCCTACAAAACCCACTTTTTACCTTGTAAAAACTGTGGTGTTATCAGAACTGTTTCAGGAGAGTTTCAATTACGAGGAGTTTCAACAACAAGATATCTTGGGATTTGTGTATTGGATTGTTATGATTTTTGGCAAGAATGTGCATTAAATTGTGACATATAAAACTATCAAAATACCTTATTCATCTGAGTTGTGCTTTGCATGAACATCCATTGTATCAACAACATTCAATTGAGTCCTTAACAACTTGGTTAATGCAATGTATTGAGTTGCATGAGGACATGCAACATTTTTCAATGTGGGGCAAAAGAAGAGGAGTTACTATGCATGATGGTTTGTTCTCTCATTTTCCATTCATATTTATTTTTCTTATACATGTTATTTTTCTACAAAAAGTGCAGAAATTGATTTGGGCATATCTTCCAAATGACGAACTGGATTGTCATGATTTTTGGTATGATGAAGCATGGGATTAATATGCCTACAAAACCCACTTTGTACTTTGTAAAAAATGTGGTGTTATTAAAACTATTTCAGGAGAGTTTCAATTACAAGGAGTTTCAACAACATGATATCTTGGGATTTGTGTATTGGATTGTTATGATTTTTGGCAAGAATGTTCATTAAATTGTGACATATAAAACTATCAAAATACCTTCTTCATATGATTTGTTCTTTGCATGAAAATCCATTGTATCAACAACATTCAAATGCGTCTTTAACAGCTTGGTTAATGCAATGTATTGAGTTGCATGAGGACATGCAACATTTTCAATGTGGGGAAAATGTTGGGTCACATATTTGTCCATATTTTCATCATCTATAGACATCCATTCCATCCCTTATTTATCCTATTATCATTCATTTATCATTCCATTTTCCATACATTTGCTACAACTGCTCATAAAATAACATAGTATTCCTGTTATGCTTTAGTGGTTAATAATGATTATTCTTCCTTCATTTTTAATGAATTAAAAACTATTATGAATGATTTTTCTAATGATGGTTTGACGAGTGATTTTATGTAGCAATAGTTGCATCAGTTGAGTTTCCAACCTCCAAATGGAACCTGTGAGTTTCAGCTTGTGGTTAACTGTTTTCAGTGAAAAACGTGGCAGATAAGGAGAGACGCAGTTGCGTGGAATATTGTGAATAGATGATGATGAATATCGAAAATCAAAGACATGGGTTTTGTTCAGAATGGGCCCAATTGAGTTTAGCATGGGTCATTTTCCAATTGGAGCTACAGTTTGAGAGAAATCGGTGGTTCTTTATAAGGGTAGTTTTCTAGATTTACAGTTGTGGTTGGTTCTCTAAAATTAGCAATTTGTTTGAACAACCCAGGGATTTGGGGATTTGATTTGTATAAATAAGACCTCTTCAATCAAGAGAGATTTATTCATGAGATTATATATAATTTATTTGTAAGAAAGAGTTGAACTTATGTAATTTCTGAGTTTTTTTCAATAATACAAAGGAGCTGATGGATCTGCAATTATGTGCAACTTTATCTTGATCTTGTAAGTCTGTTGGCCATGCATGCTAGGTGAGGCAGGACCCCCTCAATATGGTATGTTTTGGTCTTATTCATTTATTTGTATTTTTCTTTTCATTGTCTTAATTTATCTTGGTTTATGATTAGTTGATCATTGCTCACAATTGTGTGTTGTTTATTAGATTGTTGTTACAGTAACATTCAATTCCTGTTGTTGTTACTCCATTTTGTTAATACTCCTTTAATTTATGTAAGAGTGTGGTAGTGATTTTATTTCAGCTGAGTGTATTTTCAAGCAAGAGCGGATTTGATTGATTTTAAGTTATGTGTTTTATTTTATTAAATAGATAATAGTGTTAGTTGGAATTTGTTGCTTGCATATACTGTGCACGGTAACTTCGAAATAAAAGACTTCCTCGGGTTGACAGATTAAATAGTTGGGAAAATAATACAATGCAATTGATTCAACATTTAAATTTCATCCCAATGTAACGACTGTTGTTCCCTTGTTACGATTGTTGTTCCCTTTACAGTAAGTGTCGTTCATTTGAATAAAACAATTGTCATTCCCTTTATGATTGGTGTTCCCTTTACAGGAAGTGTCATTCATTTGAATAGAACAACTGTCGTTCCCTTTACGATTGTTGTTCCTTTATAGGTTTTGCATTTCTGGAGGCTGGGTATTGAAAATAGAAGGTAAGAACCTACGTAGGCAACAAGTAAAATGCTTGTGCTAGCACCTACCTTTGGCTGATGCATAGAGGTTTATTTTAGGACATATTTAGAGCCCAACAGACATTCAGAGTATATTCAACAGAGCGTATGAATTGAGAAAAAAACATGTATAATATATGGCCTAACTTATCATTGCTTACGCCAACAGGATTAATAAAATAAATGTAATAATAATAACCAGAATGTACATAGTGTTAATGTTCTAATATGATATATGTTTCCTTTTGGAATTTCATAGGTGCAAAGAAATACATCAACTAATAGGTAACTAATTTATCAATACCATAACCGAAATATTGATGGATCGTAGAATGATCCGTTGCTTGAAACTTTTGTGCATCCCTTCCTTTGACTTTCTAATCCTAGGAAATCACGGGTACCTCCCAGCCAACGCTAGGGGTATTCTTCTTCCTCCTTAGCCCCTCGAGCCACAAAGGGGCCACACAATATAAATCAACAAACAATAGCTCCAAGGCTTACCTCACAAGGAAGAGCTTCCACTCTTTCCACAAGTTTGGTATCCCAACTCCCACAAGTAAAACATAGTCCACAAAGTTTTGGCAGTATAACATTACCAAGAAAAGTGAGATCCATTTCCCTTATACCACATTGGTTTTATAGAAGAACCCCCATTGACACATGTCCTCATGCACAATTAATCAACTTTTTAATTAATTTAATTAGGATTATTCACCCACACACTTGTCACACTCTCCTCAAGTTGCACAAGTAATTACCATTTTTATTTTATTTAAAAATCCAAACTCTCCCACATTCCCCAATGTGTTCCTATTTTTGCTCTTAGTTGTCCCTTTGTTCCCCAAATTCTCATTTAATGAGTGTCTCCTAACTAGATCTTAGTTAAAGTTGGATTATGAGTCTTCTTCTAGTTAGACTTAATGGTAGTTTGACTTAATATACTATTCTATGTATACACCTATTGTCTCAAGTTATTATTTATTTCTATTTTAAAAATCATTTTATTAATTTCATGCACACATGTGCATTTTTCCCACCCTTTAAATTTATTTCCCATTTTTTTCTAGAGTTTGAATTTATCTCAAATATTTTAACTTATATCATAGTTCAATTAGTCATTTATTTGAATTTTAGACTTAGACTTAGGCCTATACTTAGGCTTAGTCTTTTGTCAGGCTTTATATTATACTAACCAATTAATATGGTAACACCATATTACATTGTAATATGGTACAAGGTCTAACCATTTTAATGTTTTCTAGGCCACCTAGATTTATTGACTCATGTTTTAATTACACGACGTTCCCTTCAAGACACACCTCCATGCTCCAAGGGTGCCACTCACCTTCAAATGGTTTTGGAAGTTTGTCTGACTCTTGGAGTAAAAACTCCATTCAGTCGACCTTGTGAGAGACTAAGGGATTCTAAGGAATAAGGACTCTACCTTATTGTGCACCCCTTAGAAATCTTCGTGAGAGATTGTCTCAGTCCACCCTCATTAAATCATGGACCTCTTGAACTAGGTAATCGTTAACCTACAATTTATACCACAACAAGAGTGCTAGTATGTTGTGATAGGGACGTCGCCACACCTCTCCCTCAAATGTATGGTTTTTGTGCATTCCCCCTTTACTCCTTATGTGATTTGGATTATCAAGCATTGTCAAGCCTGCATCCACTGACAAAAATAGGGTCAATAATCCATATACATAAATCATACTGGAATCAATCATATATCACATGTACATAAAATGAAATACTCAAACAAATACAATCCACTCCCTAACTCAATTTGGAGTCCAAGGAAGTCCATTGATCCCATCAGTATCCATAACCTGTCATGTGTCCTACACTCAAGAGAACTCGTCAATAATATCTGTAAATAAATATACATATGAAAGTAACAATGAATTACAATACATCATCAACATCATATATAGCTCACAATCGAAATGAAATCATAATGTACTATAATTGGATCACTTGCATGCAAGTTTCCTCAAAGAATATGTCAATAAAAGTGTGCTTAGTAGAACGGGATGTTACAAAATCCATGTACAACGTGAACATATTGCAGAGCACTGGATCTTTTGATAAAATATTGTCCCCAACTAATTATGAAGTGGAATGCCAGAGGAAACCAAAACCTGAATCTAAATCTGAATGTGCAGATGATATCAATCGAAAGACGCAATGAAGGACCCAAAGTAGTCTTTGTTATGCGTGAAGGAGCTAGAACAAGTACTTATAGGAGAGATGAAGGAAAGCATGTTGAACAATGGGTAAGGAAGTCAACAGTTCCTATGCTAGCCTTTGATCCTCAGAAGAAAAAATATATGTATCAAAGGGAAAGGAAATAAGTACTCATAGTGGATTGGGGAGCATCAATGTCATGGGCACCTGATGAAGAAGATCACACAATGCCAGAGAATCCAAGAGGGAAGGTAAGTACGCTAAAACAATTCTTGAGAAATTGTGTAGAGCTAATAAAATATGAGGCTACGATGAGTACATTATACGACATCATTGATCACTGCACAAGAAGAAGGGAAACTCCTAACGCAAAAGGGATGGTAAATCAGGCACTGCATAGGAAGCGAACTAATGAAGAATTTGAATTTAGTGCGTAGATTGAGGAGTATGATGTGGATAATATTATTTTGGACTTAGACTCTGATGTGAATGTGTTACCTAAGAAGACATGGTATTTTATGGAAAACCCAAGTTGGTATGGTCTCTTGTTCAACTCAAGATAGCAAATCAACACAAAATATTTTTTCGATTGGTTAGTTGATAGGAGTACCTATGAACATAGATGGGGTACACAACATGGTAGACTTTGAATTTATTGATATTGTGGATGAAATAAAACCATATCCATCATTAATGGTAATAGAATGGGATTTTGATAAACAAGTGATCACCAACTTGAAGAGGAGGGAGATGATGTTTGAAGTTGGAGATTTGAAAGTCACTGCACCCTTGGACCCATCAGAAGGAAAGTGATACATAGAACCAATAAGAGGGAATGACATTGACAATTTATATAACATGACTGTGCATATGGAGGGTTATGTCAACCTGACAACAGATGGTGCATTGATTTGGAAAATTATCAAGTAATGTGTGTTATATTCTGAAGAAGTTCTAGAGCATTTGCAACAGAGAATGCACAAAGTGTCAACTAGATGTTGTGCGCAGACCACCCAATCCTTGCACTAGATTGGAACAGAGATATGTAATTCACCTAGGTATGATGGATTTACTGATATAAGTATTTTTTTTAAATAATTTGTGTTGCAAGTACCCGAAAAACAAAGGATGTTAGCACTAGATGTGGTATTAAAATCGAGTCCGACCAGATAGTGGGATGCACACAAAGAGGGAATGAAAGACTAGTTACACTGCAAAAGACTATTTCAAATAAGGTTTGGCACTGAAGGAGAAACCATTTCATAAAAATATATAGGGGAGAGTGACCTAGCAGGTCATGTGGAACAGTGCAGGGCTTTTTGGGGTTCATTACCAGAGGGAGAGTAGACAGACAAATTTATACACACACTAGACACAATTTTGAAGAACTCGTATTTGGAGTTGGAAATGCATAGGGATACAACAATATTGGAATAACTTATCTAGAGGTTCAAAATCACATTTACATTTGAACATGAATCTCCATCCATAGATGCAGCGCTACAGGTAATTCAGAAGAAAATCTTCTCAGAAGAAGAGACGATGGAGGTGATACTAGTATGCAACGAGCACATAGATAATATGATTATCCGTAAGCTATTGGAATTCTATAATGTAGCCAAGGAAGAGTATAATGAATAGCATCCTAGGAATTTACAGATACTTGAGACCGAAGTAGAACGAGCCATATAATTTCTAGATCTTGAATACGCTGCATATACACAACCAATAAATACACGGAAGTTAAACATTGGGATGACAGAGAATCCCAAGTTTGCATAGATAGGGGACTATTGGAGTGAGGAGACAGTTGAGAAGATTGCATACTTACTGCGAGAATACTAGGACCTATTTCCAATGAAGTTTTTAGAGATGAAGGGAATAGCAGGAGACTTAGGCAAGATGAAGATCCCACTTAAACCAGGAGCTAAGCCAGTATGCCAGAGACCTTACAAGATAAATATGAGGTATAAGGAGAAGGTAAAAGATGAAATAGATAGGATTATGGAAACAAGAATCATTGAACTAGTAGAATAATCTAAGTGGATCATTCCAATGGTGGTACATGACAAGAAGACATGAGGAATTAGGATCTGTGTAGATATAAGGAAGTTAAATAATGCATGCTTACATGACCCATTTCCAACACTATTCAAGGATGAGTTATTGGAGAACGTGAGAGGCTAGGAAACTTACTCTTTTACAGATAGATTCCTCGGGTACCATCAGATAAGAAACATGTAGGAGGATTGACACAAGGCCACTTTTGCGATGGAATGGGGAAATTATCAGTACATGGCTATGCCCTTTGGATTGAGGAATTCCCTTGCGGTGTTTTCCAGGGTAGTAGTTGCAACATTTAAGGAGTTCATACATAAGTTACTAGAATTCTACTTGGATGATTGTGTAGTATTTTGTATAATGAAGGATCATATAGAATTTCTTAGACTTATGTTGGATTGATGCAAACAATGTTAGATTTCGCTAAACTTGAAGAAGTGAATTTTTTATGCACTGTTTGAAATTTTGTTGGGACATGTAGTGTGAAAATAGGGACCATTGATAGATCCATCTAAGATCAAAGCCATTTTGTTGTTAGAACCACCTACACCAGTTAGACAACTAAGGGTGATGTTGGTTCATACAGGGTACTATAGGAAATTTATCAAGGGATATGCATACATCACAACATCGATGGAGAAGTTACTAAAGAAAGAAGCGAAGTTTCAATGGAATGAAGACTATCATATGGGGTTGGAAACCCTGAAACAAAAGTTGGTGACTGCGTTGATTTTAATTTTTCCATATTGGAACAAGGAGTTTCATGTACACGTGGACACATCATCCGTATCATTGGGTGTAGTACTATCCTAGCTTGGGGAAGGAGACATAGATCACCCAATTTCTTTTTCAAGCAGAAAATTGTCTATAACAAAGAAGAACTATACAATCATAGAACGAGAAGGATTGGTGATGGTCTATGCACTACATAAATAGAGGCATTATCTATTGGGGTCTCACTTTAAGATGTATACAGACCATTCTCCATTAAATTACTTAGTCAACAAAACAGTGTTGGGGGGGAGAATATGCAAGTGGATCTTATTATTTCAGTAATATGATTTTGAAGTCATAGTGAAACCAAGGAAGATAAATGCAGGAACAAATCATCTATGATGCATATTGTCAAGGGAAGATGCAGAAAATTTAGATGACAACTTCCCAAATGCGCAACTATTTGTAGTAAGGATGGTGGATGCTTATTTCTTGGACATCATATAGTTTCTAAACGCATTCATGGCTCCATCTGAGATGATTGTAGCACAAGAGAAACAATTGGTGGTGAAAGAAACAGATTATCAGTTGATTGCAGGGCACTTATACAATATGGGTGCAGATGGAATACTGAGATGCTTTGTGCTAGAGCACAAAAGGTTGAAAATAGTTGAAGAAGAACATGATGGAATTGCTAGAGAACATTACGTAGGGAGAGAAATTGCACATAATATTTTGTGTGCAAAGCTTTGGTGGTCGAAAATTAACAAGGATGCGAAGGAATATTGTCAGTCGTGCGATGTATGCCAAAGAGTGAGAAAACCATATAGGAGGTACAAAATGCCTTTGAATCCATAGGTTATGTTTCAAGCATTTGATAAATGGGCCATATAATTTGTGGGTCCAATCAACCCACAAGAAAGAAGATCAGGGGAAAGGTATATAATTACTGTGACATAGTACTTGACAATATTGACAGAAGTATCACTAGTTACAGAGTGTACTATGGAAATTGTTGCATGGTTTATGTTAAAAAATGTAGTCACAAGGTTTGGATGTCTGTGCATATTACTCAAAGATGAAGGGAAACACTTTCTAAACAAAAGAATTGCCGCATTGACTGAGGAGTTTCAGATTCATCACCAAAAGAGTATCCCATATCACCCTCAGTCCAATGGAACTATGGAAGATTTTAATAAGATCTTGGAGATTTCCATGACAAATATTTTTGATGTAGGGAGAGACGATTGGGACTTAATATTTCCTGTATTATTATTAGATAACAAGACTACAATCAAGAAGTTGATAGGATAGACCCCTTTCAAGTTGGTCTACGAGAAAGAAGCATTGATGCCAATGGAGTTTATTCTTCCTATTATGCACATTGCAACAATCACATAGCTATCAGATACTGGTGCAATAGAGGAGAGGTTGACACAATTAGTATAGCTCGAGGAGGATCATTTTGTCATAGGATTCCATTAGAAAGTTTAGAAATCCAGAGAGAAGGCCTAGCATGATCGATATGTTAAACCAAAGAATTTTCAAATTGGAGATTTGGTATTACTCTATGATAACAAGTATATGTAGCATCCATGGAACTTCCAAATGCAATGGTTAGGAACTTATGTGATTCAACAACTAATAGAGACAGGTGTTGCATGGTTGGAAACCTCTAATGGAGAAGTCTTGGAAGGAATGATGAATGGAATTCAGCTGAAACTATATAGAGACTATTGATAGGTTGCACAGTAATTTGGGTTGTGATGGAATACATGTATTATAGTAGTTGTATCATATTAGGCAAGAAAAAGAAGGAAAAACAAATAAAAAGTGGATATAGGGAAAATAAAAAGAGGGTTCAAATACTAAGGCATAAGAATTTGCACAGAATGAATCATCATCGCTCATCAGCATAGCATTTCTCCAAAATAGGAGATGAGACATAGACGAGATAGATTGTGATGCATACAGATAAAACAACAATACACCAGTGCACAATTTGGAAATGACAAGACCATTAAAATAATTAAAACATGGAAATGATAGTTACACAGTGGGAGTGACATGTCATAAAAGCATTGTATAAGTATTAAATGGGAAAATCTGTTGGAAATCACGACATATTGAAAGTACGAGGGATAAATCACTCGATGGACTTTGTAATCAAGATGCAATTATGGAACAACTCAAAAACCACGACAGTGGATTGGAAAAGTTAGTTAAGGCAGGATGGGACAGGTATGGTCGGCACAAAAGCACAAAAACACAAGAAGATTGTTAAGTGTAAATTATTCTCCCATATCAACGATAACTAATAAGAGCAAACTGGAGAATAGAGAAGATCTACAACTTCCATAGAACACACATAGTGCTAGTTCAGGAACCTCTCACCTAAGACGAATGGGGAAATATCTACTAAAAGTACCACCGATCCCCCCTAGGATGATTAGGGTAGGAGATATGCTTGGAAAGGCTGTCAGCCTCAATTTTGTGGATCGTGACATTGTTGATGAACAACCATTTTTGGAGCTGGCAAAGGAAAAATACTCATGCACTGAGAGTATATCGTATGCAAGGCTCACATCACTTCCAACGTAAATTTGTACACATAATTAAACAAAATCGGTAATAGGTTTGAGGTTTATGAATGCTTCATGATAGTAAATGAGAAGGAATCAGATCAGGATCCCAATGAAAGAGAGGTTTCCCAAAAATCAGTTTAGTATACGACGCACACAATTAATCTGAAGATTGTACCATGGGGTGTAGGTGAAGAGGAGGGTGGTATCCATCTCAAGAAACCTCAGTGGATTATTGATAGAGAATATGATTACAATAAGAGAATGCTTAATAGAGTTATTTCACCCAGTAGAAGTGATTTTTTTGCAGTGGGAAACACAACCCTCGATGTCATCATCCGGACTTAGGTTTCCATTAGGCAGGAAGATTTGTTCAAGAGGGAGAAGGAAGAAAATATAAGGCTCATTGCAAAGAAGCATAATTAATAGGAAGAGAATACTAGGAACACGTTCAAGGAAAATGATGAAGCAAGGAGCATGGGGAAGAAGACCCAAGAAATAGTCCAAAAGTTGTATAAATCAATTCCAGAAGTTCCCTTAGTAGTCGAGGCGACTATGGAGGAACACGTGCACATTATCGATGAATTCATTAATGGATTACAACCATATATAGAAGATTTAAATATAAGGATCATTCCAGGATCACCACCAGAGGTGCGTGAAGGAAGAAAAAGAACGACAACCACAACAATTGCCAACATCAAGAATATTGAAGGCGATTGCGAAAACTTTTTGATGAGAACATGTAGGTGTGTACATAGTTAATCGAAGACCCAAAGATGAAGTCTGAAGAGTCCAATCTAAGAGAGTTTAAAGAACAGTCATATTAGGCAGTAGAAAGGGCGATTACACTACCACTGATAGCAAACATGTCGGTCATTCTAGCTCAACGATAGGCACATGTAGAAGTGGAGAAATTGAGGTATCAAAAAAAGATCCTACAATAGAGACTGGGACCACTGAAAGAAGAGGCAGTGTGGGTAATTGGAGAGTTGGCTATGGTGCAGGGCAGGGTCAAGCAAACAACAATGGAAGCAAGGACAATATTACAAACTTGACCGCATAAGGAGTAGAGGAGATAACAACAACATAGGCCACAAACATCACAGAGTTAGAGGGGGAAAAGGCGGCCTCTCAAAACTTCATTTTAGCATGGAAGAGTAGGAAACAACCCTGAGTGGCTCGGGACAAGCCACAAGTGAGTGTTGGGGGCCTATTGGCAGATAGTCTTGAAAGAAGTTTTTGTAGCTTTGATAAATTTTTGAGTAAAAATCTTAAGTATATGAAAATTGCATGTAGGAAGAATGAAATATATATAGTACACAACCAAGGCACATCTAGTAGGAAAGTGAACAGAAGGAGTAAAGTGTGCAAAAGGAAGAAAATGTGTATATCGAATAATAAAGATCAAAGAATAAATCTAGAAGAGTAAAGCAAGGAAATAAAGCATAACAAGAGAATGAGAACTCGACATTCTAGTAATAGAAGAACAATAGAAAAGCAACATGAAAGATGAAAATTAGTAGAAATGTCTCGAACAACCAGTTAACTGAGCTAGCCATGCATTGTAATGGGATAATTTTTCAATGAATAGATTAGGTTTTTTAGCCCTAGATTTTGATATAAATATGTAACGGGTTGGGAGATTAGGGGTTCAGTTGGTTCAAATAGGTATTATTTTGATGAAGTTTGATTATGATAGATTAGGTTATGTTACAGTCTAATTGATACCGAGTCCAGAGTTATTGAATGTAAAAATCAAAGGTTGAGAAGGATTAATAAAGGAATGATAAATATATGCTACATAATCTTGTGTTGTATATGTTTTTGTGTTTAATTATGAATATTATTTTCATGCATCCTATAATAGCTTCATACAATAGTTAAGAATGGTGCGGTGATTTTGAACTGTGAAAGTAAAAAATCTATACAATAAACTGGAATATGGTAAGTACAAGAATTTGTATAATAAGTAAGATAATAACTAAACTAAACAAAGTTATGGGCACAACATAATAAGGAAGAATGAACTGGATGTTTTCCTCCGATTCCCTTACCACTCTTGCAATCCTCATAGATACCTTGGGTCAGACTTCATCTACATAAGAAAGTGATGCTGAAAGGGCCAGTGTCTGGTGGGTTTTGTTGGTCTTAGATAAATCAAACCCTGGGTCTTACAACCCGTGCACATAATAGCGCCAACAATAGGTGTATCATCAATATCTTCTACCTATAAACAAACACACACATTATTTAATGTTTGGAAACAATTGGATAAATCATAATTATATCAATTTAAAAGAAATATAATCAAATATTTCCTAACCAATAAAAATATAGAATCTATGAACATATATACATCAACTGAATAACGAAACATTATGTTATATACTACTTTTTTTATACAACAATTTAAAATAAAACACAATTTTGACAACATAGTTTATAAAATGTCAATCTACACTCATTGATTTTTCTATGGTTTTCTTCCCTTAAGAACATCCTTAGGGAGACCTTGCTATTCCCTTTTCTTCCATGCAAGAGTGTGTTTTAAGAAGGGTTAATTAATAAATAACTCATCCCCAATTGTAAGGTCCATAATATCCTCAACCATTATCAATCTATCAACCTATCCTTCCATATCTCCATATTTATCATTTATGACTTCAACAAATTGATAATTCAGTCTTATAGTAGGGTCCCTTCCCTTACAACTATTTATAAAACCTGCAATATTTTTGTGTGTGTGTGCACGTCCATGTGTATACATAAGATGACCTCTATTCATTTCTTTTCCACTTTCCAATTGGAGATGATGTGTAGACATATTCGAATTTAGACCATATGCTGACATGTTGGGCTTATATTCTGCTAGTCTTCTCCATTCACCACTGTAATATGATGGACCATAATATGGCATTAATCTCCTAGTGGTTTGTTGTGAATTGTTTCTATGTTTAGATCCCACATGGGAATTTTGGACAATAAAGAGGCTTAGATTTGATCCACAAATATTGGAGGGTCGTATCATGTAGCTGTATCCCCAAAATTGAAACACTTCATACACTCTAGGTAGTTGTTGATCATTGGGCCACACACAATATAGTTGACGATCAAATTTCTCTTTGTAAATTGATCTCAAACTCAGGGGAAAGTCACCATCTCCATCAAATTCATTATCATAGGGTATGTAGTCCACCTTCCCCTTGTCTTTAAGAAAATTATGCATCTTTAAAGTGGTTCTTTTTCTGTTACTTGTTTTCATCAAATCTTCATCTTAGGAGCTAGTATATGTGCACATATTTTTGTTAGATGTATCATGTGATAATTGATCATCTCCCTCTATGATAGAAATCAGTGCTCCAGGAAAATTTAAACCAAGAACTTTATCCTGCAAGTATTCATTAAGAAAAACATTAATTATTTAAATAATATAAAACAATGTTTAAAAGAAGTATACATATTATTTATATCAAATTGGAAAATTCCTTCCCACAATTCCTATTGGATTTTAATTGATTGTAGGAGAAATAATACCCACTCGAAGCTCATCATCTTTGTAATTTCTTTTTACAATCGCTCGTTTGAATTGTTTCTTTCCACAACATATAGAACATCCACAAACAACAATGTTCTCAAAGTATTCATCCCGTGTACTATAGTCTTTCCCAACCTCTTGTTCAGTGCAATCATTTATTGTTTCTGCAGGATCCGTTGTCATATATGTTACACATTATTTTGGTCATCTTGATGATCCATTGACCAACATGTGTTTATGTTCCCAAAAGAGCCTATCTTCATGAGAAAGGTGACTGACTTTCTCTTATCAAAAACCTTATTAAGGAGGGTCATTGCAGGCTGCACCAAAACCAGGGTGCGACTGATGCCAGTTGTCACCCTGCCTAAAATTTGGTTGCAGCAACATCTCCACTTAGGGTACACTCTGAGATAGGGTGTGACAATGTTAAGAGGCTAAGAAAAGGTCAAACTTCACGAAAGTTAGAGGGTCTTTGAACATGGTGACATTTGTATGGTTGGGATCCTACTTGCTTCTTTGATTTGGTGGGATCACCCTAATCTCTTCAACCATCTCTTTCCCCTATATAAAGAAAGATTTCTCATGGAAAAGGCTAAAGTTAATGAAGGTTGATTCAAGCAATATTATTATTGAATAGGATAATAATTGGATGAGAAATTCTTGAGTTCATTCTTGAGAGCTTCATATTATTATTGAATAGGCTAAGAATTGGATGATGAATTCTACTTCAGTTCATACTTGAGAGCTTCATTTTAGTTTATCAGGTCATTGTGGATATTCTTCATTCAAGGATTGGAACAAGTGTGTGTGTTGGAGAAAAGGGTCATCGGAAGGGGACCTTGCAACATCAAGGCTTTGGTTGTAATCTCCACTTTCATTTTAATATGATACAATGATATGTTTCTTTCCCATAAAAATTTCTTTGTTTTATTGTATGATTCCTTGATCACATACATAAGTTATCATTGAATATATTATATTCCTTTCACTTTGGTTGGTTTGTGTTCCCTTGTAGGTTCAATATCACAGGAGCACTGGAGTGGAGCCAGGACGACAACGACAAGAGGAAGCAATATTTAAATGGTATGTTGTCCATGTCTTGTTAGATAGTATACTCAATGATTAGAGCTTATGGAAAGCGTCATATTTTGTTTTGTTTTGTTCTAGATCTAGGCAAATATAGGGAGATCTGTTTATGTCTACATTTACCGATAAGTCCCATAACAATATCCTCTTCCACCCACTTTCCTCTACATGATTTAACAATTTTAGGTCCACGTCCACGTACATTTCTTTTTATTTTGCTAGTTGAATGCTCAGGCTCTACATTTGATCCAATATCCATCTAAAATAATTAACAACATGCATTAATTTCTATCAAGATTGGATAATACACTATAAATTTTAATAATATTTTGAAAAAAGATGTGTTGGAGTTACTTCACACACACTTGGGATTTTTTTTCCTAAGGTTTTCACTATGTTTATTAGCCATTATTCAGTCTCCTATATTTTAGGGAGAATATTCCTCTAGGAGAATATTCTCTATAGTTCACACTTCAGTTTGATCAATTGAGTGGAGACTAGATGTCACATTGGTATTATCACCATGAAAATTGGGATCATCACCAACTAATACGCATTATCGTTGGGATCATCACTAGAATAGCGCATTACTCATGATTCCCTAATATCCTCCTCACTTCACTATGTTTCAGTTAGTTAACTAAATACTGATAGACTAGTTAACTCAGCTAGTTGGAGTTCACTCTCGTAACTACCCGAGAGACTAGACTAGGTGGTAATTTACTCCCATAAATGTTGGTGTGTGTCTAGATTACTCTATACCACCACTATTGCGCATTGGAATCTCCTCCAATGCACATTGGTTGAGTTATACAAAGTATATCTTGTGTAAATTATCATTTATTCATTTGTTTAATGAGAATTATTCCATTCTTTCTCTCTTGCTTCTCTTTTCTCATATTTTCTCTGCAACTGTGTATGTCAATTCCCAACTAGATCTATTTTGTGTAGGTTCAACAAATTTACATGGTATCATAACACATAGTGTATCTTTGTTGGATACCCCGACGGTGAGAAGGGGTACAAAATCATTGATCTCTCCTCGGATTGGATCATTATTGAGCATAATGTTGAATTCGAGGAAAGTATCTCGCATGTACCTCAACAACTGCATGCAAACATTTTTGTTCTTCCACCTGTCAGAAGAGCATGCTCATGCCGACTCTTCTTCAAATGAGAGTTCTGATTCATAGGATTCAGATGATCTAGATCCAAATTCAGTACAGTCAGATGAAAAGTTAGTGAATGCAAATGCAGATGTAGAGCCAGAACCGAGGTGCAAGTGGGCCCAAACTACTCTTCAGGATGCAGGGGATCTTGTTGGGGATCTAGTTGATACTAGGACGACTCAATTTGATTTCGAGGAGCCTCCTCTTGCACTCATTGCCACTAAATCGTTTCCACCCAAGAATCTTTTCTTGGTTCACTATTCAGATCCACATTCTTATGGTGAGGCTACTGGAAATCCTTTTTGATAATCCACCATGCATGAGGAGTACAACTCCCTATTCAAGAACCAAAATTAGGATCTGGTTCCCCTTCCTTATGGAAGGAAACTTTTCAGGTGCAAATGGGTCTACAGGACCAAGAGCATAGTGGATGGACGAATCAGCAGATACAAAGCCAGGCTTGTTACCAAATGATTTCATTAGGTGCATGGAATTGGCTATGATGAGACCTTTTCTCCAGTAGCAAAGATGGATTCCATACATTTGTCACTTTCCATCACGGAAGCCAAGGGATGGGAACTCCATCAGATGGATGTGAATAATGCATTTCTTCACGGTGATCTCTCTAAGGAGATCTATATGGATCATCCCCAGGGATTTATGTAGGATTCATCTTTGGTATGTCGACTGAAGAAGTCTCTGTATGGACTCAAGCAGGCTTCGAGGGAATGGTATGCCAAAATAGAATCCTACCCACTATCATAGAACTTTATACGCTATAAATCAGACCCAAATGTTTACATGCCCAGAATGGTTGAATCACTTCTACTCCTAGTTCTGTATGCTGATGATTTTTTGATCACCAGTTGATTGACTTCAACGATTGTTACAGTCAAGATGATTCTACATGATAGGTTCTTGATGAAAGGCATGGGTCCACTACATTTCTTCCTTGGAATCAACTTAGGATTCATCATGCATCAAATTGTCTCAGGCCAAGTATGCAGGAGATCTCCTTGAGAGATTTCACATGATAGACTGCAAGTCTTCTCTGAATCCTTTCCTATCATGAGTCAAACTTCAGGATGGCAAGGACACTCCACTAGTTGATAACACACTGTACAGATAGCTAGTGGGGAGATATTTGTATCTCACACACACCAGATTAGATCTCTCTTATTTAGTTGGAGCAGTCTCCAGGTTCATGCAGGAGTCGCATGAGCTACATTGGAAGGTTGCAAAGTGTATCCTTCGATATGTACAAGGCATGACCATCACCTTTGGTATTCATTATTCAATAGAATCTATATTGGACCTCATCGGGTTCACTAATTCTGACTAGGCTGGCGATAGCATTGATTTCAAGTCCACATATGGTTACTCACTCAGTATTGGTTCCGGACCTATCTATTGGTCGAACAAGAAACATGATGTTATTTCTCTATCTTCAGCTGAGGAAGAGAACATAGGGGTAGTTAACATAACCATTCAGAATATGTGTCTACGACATTTTCTCACTGAGTTGGGAATTCAGTTTCATTTGTTGATCATCATCTGGTGTTACAACGAGAGTACTCTGAAGTTCTACAGAGATCTAGTTCAGAGGCAACAGATGAAGAACATAGAGATCCAAATTAACTAAATCTGGGACTTAGTACATGAGGGGATCATCGACATGTATTTTTTTCCTTCAATAGAACAGACTGCAAACATATTCACCAAGAAATTCACTGAGTAGAAGTTCCATTGTCTGCATAATCATATTGGAGTGAAGGACACAATTTCCTAGCAACTTTCAGTTCTTCTTTTTACATACATTGTACTTCGAGTGGGGGGTTTTCCCATGAGTTTTTCCCTCTTTCCTCGTTTATTTCAATGTATCTTTTATATTTTGGTACCTGACATGGCCTCGTTGTCGAGACCCATTCTTTATTTTCACCATAGTGATGTTTAGGGGGGTGTTGGAGTTAATTCACACACACCTAGGATTTCATTTCCCTCAAGTTTTAACTATGTTTATTATTCATTATTTAGTCTCCTATATTTTAGGGAGAATATTCCTCTAGGATAATATTCTCTTTAGTTCACACTTTAGTTTGATCAGTTGAGTGGAGTCTAGATGCCACATTGGTATTATCACCATGCAACATTGGGATCATCACCAGCTAATGTGCATTTTCATTGGGATCATCACCATAACAGCACATTACTCATGATTCCCTGATCTCCTCCTCACTTCACTCTGTTTCAGTCATTTAACTAAAGATCGATAGACTAGTTAACTCAGTTAGGTGGCAATTCACTCTCATAACTACATGAGAGAATAAATTAGGTGGCATTTTACTCTTGTAAGTGTTGGTGTGTGTCCATATCACTCTAGACCACCACTATGGTGCATTGAATTCTCCTACAATGTGCATTGTTTTAGTTATACAGAGTTTATCATGTGTAAATTATCATTCATTCATTTGGTTTATGAGAATTCTTCCATTCTTTCTCTCCTTTTCTTTTCTCATATTTTCTCTACAACTATGTATGTCAATTCCTAGCTAGATCTATTTTTTGTAGGTTCAAGACATTTACAAGATGGATGTATCACAAAATGCCATCAGATCAATTTTTCCTAAGTTAATTCAAAATTTGAGTACATGATGTCCCACATCATTTGTTGTGTCCTCATTTGATATGATACAACCTGTTTCAATGAACTCACCTGGATCTTCTAATACAAAACATAGTCAATAATGTTTATTACACCAATTATATCATTTCAACGAATATGTTATCCAACAAAAAACCTCACCTTAGTCATATATTTGACATGTTGATATCATGTTTTGGAGATGAAAAAAACAATTTTACAACCCTGGGTATATACATCAAGCGAAAATTTCAACAATAAAAGTATCCAACATCCCTATCCCACATGGCCATCCTAATTTTCAAACTTTTACCTTGATCATATAATCACATTTAATCACCATTCTTTTTCATTTTCAACCAATAAGTTTGACCTCAAAGGCCTCATGGAAAAAATGACTTTGTCTCCTATATGTTGTAGCATTTGTGAATTCATAAAGACCTTACTCCTTTGGTTGAGGTGGCTTTGTCTTCTTACCTTTATTTTATATGCAAATTCCATTGTCATATCCTCTTCCACCCACTTTCCTCTCTGTGATTTAGTAATTCTATGTCATCCACATCCTCTTTCCATGGCCTCCTCTGGATCCTATTAAACAACAATGACAATAATTTTTAGTACACCAATCAAATCGATTATCATCTAATAAGTTAGGGAAAATAGGGCCACAAGTCAAAATTGTCTTGGGATAAAACAATAGAACATGAGGAAAGAAATGTGATGTTAGTGTGAGGGAAAAAGACATGCAATAAGACAATTTGCATGTATAATTTCAGTCTATTTCATTCACCATTACACATTTCATCTCTTTCCCTTTCATGAAAAAATCACAACAAATATGGGTTTGAAATAATCCATCTTTCATTTCATTACAAAAATCTCCATTCATAAAACTTGGTTACAGGCACTCAAAGTCAAGCCTATAATACTATAAACATGTTGAAGGGAAATTCGATGCTAAACAAACTCAAACTTATACCTATCTTGAAATAATGGGATGCCATTAAAATTTGAGCTATGTGTGTATTCAAACAAATCAATTCATCCCACCATAACAACACATTAAGATTTTGACACTATCTTCATCCATATACAACCTTCACTATACATAAAAGAGGTGCATTTAAATTCCAAAATAGAATGAAACTGAAAAATATTTGACAACCTACTACAAGGGACAACTTATATGGATTTAGCTTATTTTGTGAAAAAAAAAATCTCAAATAGAATATTTTCATGAATACGTGAGGATTGAAATTCCCTTTGCATTATATAGTACTATGAATGCTTCAAAAATATTTTAATAAAGTGTTATTCATAGCATTCCCATTCCAGTAGATGAAAATAAAACTTTTTTATAGTATAGAATAAATTATATAGGGTTTATGCAAAAATTAACAAAAATATCAAATGGACAGAGGCCATGTTTAACTATCAACCCTAATTTTATGTAAACAACATGGATGATACATTGTTGAACCTGTCATGGACTTTACTTAATACTATCAAGGGAAACCTTTTCCATTGTAGAATACTAAAAAAATTCAACCATATTCACATATATTCAATGAAACTGTTGGTATTGAACCACCAAATTATCATACCCGCAACATTTGTGAACCTAGTGACCAAAATACCATTCTTCCCATGTCTCTTATCCCTCACCTAGAAACCAAGGTATTAACTTTCATTTCAATTGCACACTAGTACTCAATTCCATAATTCGCAACCAACTGTTGGATTACTGAGAGGGGGGGGTGAATCAGTAATAACGTAATTATAATCCTTTTTCTTCAAATGTTATATCAATGTAGAATTATTATCCAATAATGAGCAGTAATAAATAAAC
>SNQJ01S0003661.1:54192-94389 GCA_010110895.2 Picea sitchensis | reverse complement strand
TATATAGTGCTACCATCACCTAAGAACATTCTAGAGGAGGAATCTTCTAGAAGTAGAACCTTCTAAGAAGTCATCTTACATTTATTATATCTAACTACCATAGTGGGCCTTATTTAATAATATAGTGGACCTAGTCCACCTTAAATTGAATGGCCTCCACTATTATCACTATGGGCCCTCTAGCCCCCCCCACTACCTCTCTAGCTACCTTACATGGGTCCTTTTTTCTCTAGCCTGTGAAGTATCATTCTTTCCAGTTTGTGGCTAGATTCCTATCCTTATCGTTGTTGCTATTCTCCTTGGTCGTTTCGGTACTGTGCTACTCTTGGTTTCTTGATTCCGTGTTGTAGTCATTCTAGTATTATCTGTTGGGATATTTGTTCTCACTGCATATCCTGCTTCATCCTTGTCCTTATACCTGGAGGATTGCGTTGTGACTGGCATTGTTATTGGTTTTTTTCCTGGCAGCTACCACTGTGTAGGTCGGTCTTTGACTATCCAGTCCACCTCTTCCTTAGTGATGCAATATTGCATCTCTAAACATGCCTTCTTTCGATCTCTTGCGGCTTGGAACCATATGTTATGCTTGGATTCCTTGAACCCAACTATCCCTTCTATCTTTTGGACTACCTCTACAGGTATGCACCATATATTAGTTGTGTGTTGTTGTATCTCTTCCAACAACATTGCAAAAAGTGTGTTGTTTGCCTGTTGCATATTGTTATCCTTGGCCTACTAGAGGGACTCATATATGTCTGCATAGCACTTCCCAACCCTATCCAAGAACATTGAGAAATTTGGCTCCTGCCAATGCTATCAGAATGATCATCCAAGAGTAATGGAGCTTGGTTCCATTGTCCTACACATCTCTACAGTCTATTAAAAATTGGTTCAACAGGTATGGTGCCTATCTTAACATTACTCCTTTCACGCATTGCACAATTATTGCAATAACTCCTACTGGCACTTATTATTTTCAACATTTCCTTATTAGTTCGCAAGCCATGAGCTTGATGGAGAACCTTGTCGCATTATCATTGATATCCTTGAGTATGATGCCTCTATTGCCCCGCCTTGTGTCAAACTACACTTTGACTAGCTCTGTTATTTCCTTCTCGAATTCCTTGTTATATAGGTATTCCTCTAGCTGTGCGTCAACTATCGGTAGTCCTATTATCTTGGAAATCATTGCCACATCTAAATGTACTGGCCTATCCATCCACATGATTCCTCCAGGTACTTAGGTGACTAGTTGTTTGACGCAGATCCTGACATTATTACCATGCCCGAAATGCAATATATCCAATAGGTTCATAATACCATAGTTATACAACCCAATTATCCAATGTGCATGATCCATTATTGGTTTACCGAGGGGTCCAATTTCCCCCTTTTTATTAAATAAGTCTCCTTGGGCAAATATGGTATTTTTTCTGCATCGCGCACATCATGGTCTATGTACCTAAGCTTTGGTACCTTTCCTAGCATATCATCCATAGTGACCATTACATCTGGGAGATATGGGAGTCTGATATCCATGGTGTCTTGTGCCTTTATTTTTATGTACCATGGTATATGGGCATGCCTCAGTCGTGTCTACCTATTCTTCCTTCTCGGAATCTAGTTGATTGGTGATATCCTTGACTAACACTTCCTCTCATTCATGGGTCTATCATGGTCATGTTGTTTCGTCGGGATTTGCGATCGTCTCGGGGTAAGGGTTTAGAATACCATTACAGGCCCTAGAGCTCTACCCTATTTCCCCTTGTTGCACTGTTGATGTTTCCTCTTCAACCCGTGTCAGGCTGATTTATTCTTTGTTTGAGGTATTGACATATTCTAGCTTGACCACGTTTTTGGGTTATCTCATTATTTCCTTGTGCCTCTTACCCTGTCGAGTAACCCATACATACTATCCTGGAGAGTTGAAATTCGGTGGGGTCATCATCTCTCTAAGTCGCACACCTTCTTGCTTCTTGGTAAAATTATAGCTAGGGCACGCTCTTTGTATTTCACTTTGTGCTAAAAAATCTCTAAGTATTGAATAAACACTTTCTTTATAGCTTTTATAGACCCGGTCATGTTGGATTTTCACTTTTTGCATGCATTTGTGTCGAGTGTAATTTTTCCTGTGCGTTGTCTTCTAATGTTTGTCCTGGTAATTACTGCACACAACTTTTTTCTCACTTTCTTATTGTTCAGTCAACTTCTGTTTCCTTTTTTGTTTTTCTTCTATTTTCTATTTTTGTATTTCTTTTTTCTTATTTTTCTTCTTTTTATTTATTTTTATCATGTTTCTGTCTAAATCTCTTCTATGATACACTATATACATGCCTTTCTCACTATGTTGTGACTTTTAAGAGTTAGTAAGTCGATTGTCTATGTATAGTTTCTGTCGACTATCGTCGATCATTCCTTTAATTTTGTTCCTCCCAAATATTGTAGTTGTACAGATCCTCCATCTGTGACATTATTTAATTCATATCGCCTTAGCCAATGCATTCTAAATTTACCAGGATGTTGGAAAAATTTACTGTCATAGAGTAAGACTAGGTCTCCTTCCTTAAAACTCTTCTTCTTAATATGTTTGTCATGCCAATATTTGTCTCTTTCTTTTTGTACTTTCTGGTGAAATCCTGCCAGAATCTTGTTGTCTTCCATTTCCATTAGTTGGTTTAAAATTTCTTGTATTATGCCTCTTTATGTCATGTTGGTAATTGTTGCTATGTGCAGACTAGGTACCAGAAATTCTAATGGTACTATTGCTTCTTGCCCATACACCAATATTAATGGTGTCTGTCCTGTCAAATTCTTACATGTGGTCCTATATTCCCATAGTATTTTTGGTATCTTCAAGTCCCAATCATCCATGTTGACATTGCAGATATTTGTTAGAGCATTTTCCAATATCTTATTAAAAGCTTATATCGTTTCATTTTCCTGAGGGTGGTATGGTGTACTCTTCTTGTGATTGACTTCAAACTCCTCAGTCATATCCCTGATAGTATTATTGATAAAATGATTTCCTTGTTTGCTCAGTAAAATCCTTGGACATCCAATTCTGGTGATCACTTGCTCAAACAAGAAGTGTGTTGTTGTCTCTGTGCTATAGTCTTTGACTGGTGTTGATTATGCCCATCTTGTTAAGTATTCAGTTGCAGTAATGATATATCTAGCTCCTGGCCTTTTTTATGATGGGTTAATAGGTCCCACAAAGTATATATCCCATTTTTCAAATACATACATAGTCACTTGTGGTCTCATAGGTATCTTATCCCTTCTGTTGGGTTTTCCAACCCTCTGATAGGCATCACATTTATGGAAATATTCCTTGGCATATTTATGGATTGTTTTCCACCATAATCCTACATACACTACCTTTTGTGCAGTATATTTTACTGCATAGTGTCCTCCAGCTATACCTTCATGAGATTCTGCCAAAATTTTGGGCCTCCCATGTTATAATACACACCTTCTCAAAATGGTGTCTGCACCCATCTTGTATAAATGTGCTACAAATAGTTGATAGTCTGCAGTTCTAAATACCATATTTTTCTTCTGCGCAGTGATAAATTATTATGGTGCAACCCCTGTACTTAATTACTCAATAATATCAGCAAAATATTCATCAGGTACCTGTACTGAAAATAACTGCGCATTAGGGAAGTTGTCTTCCAAGTTAATAGGTTCTTCTCCATTAGTTACCCTTGATAGGTGACCAGGTGTTGCATTCAACTTCCCTTGTTTGACAATTACTTCAAAATCAAATTCTTGGAATAACAATATCCATCTATAGATCCCCCCCCCCCAACACTGGCTTGTTGACTAGATATTTGAGGGAAGAATGGTCTGTGAACATTTTAAAGTGTTTACCCAGTAAATAGTGCCTAAATTTATGAAGTTCATATACCATGGCTATGACTTCTATTTCTATGGTGTTGTAGTCCTTCTTTGATTTTGACAATTTTCTACTTGCAAAGGCTATAGGATGGTCTAAGTCCCCTGCTCCTGGATGCACAAAAATTGCTCCAAGATTTATAGTTGATGCATCTACATGCACATGAAATGTCTTTTCCCAATTCGGGAATACTAGGATAGGTGTTGTGACCATATTTTGTTTTAATGTGTCCAATTATTTTTGACAGTCTTAATTCCACTGAAATATGGTATCTTTATTTAACATTTTTTCCATGGGTGAAATAATCTTCACATACCCCTTTATAAATTTCATGTAATACCATGTATGTCCCAGTGTTGCTCTTAACTAGTGCACTGAATTTGGTGGTGGTAAATTAACAATGATTGCAATATTAGAAGGATCCACTAGTAAACCTTGTTTACACACTATATGTCCCAACAATATTCCAAAAGTTGTTCCAAAAATTCATTTCTTGATGTTCAATGAGATCTGACACTGACTGCATCTTTCTAACATGAGTCTTAACACTTCTACATGATATTTTAATAGACTATATATAGTCCCAGTCATTCAGATATACTTATAGAAACGGATGTATGAATTCCTTTGTTCAATAACAAAGGTATTCCAACAGAGGAACAACCAGATTAAAGATCAACACACTGATGTTTTGACGTGGTAAGACCCCTACGGGGAAACATCTACGACCCCATCCAACACGACCACTTGGAGTAGTTTATTAATGAAAAATAAAAGTATTACAGATAGATTTTACAAGAGAGTTTCTCACAATTGATCATCAAAAAATGTCCCTCGATGCTCTTTAAATAGATATCATGGACCAATTGGGTGTTAAGCCACATATCAATGGTCATTAATATCGAGGAGAATATGAACCATCAAATCACTCTATGTCGGGAACATATCATGACCGTCATATTTCCTAACTACAAATGCATACTAATGCATACTAAATAAACACACTAAGAAACACACTTTTACCTAACGACACATTATACCATCTAGATCTTAACTAACTCCTAAGTGTCTAAATATCCTAACATCCTCCCTTAAGAAAAACTTGGGATATGATTGAAGGATTTACAATAGTGACACAATAGGAGAAGGAAGGAGGCATTAGAGCCTATCCCCCCTTGATGACATCTTCCTAAACTCCTAACATAGATCAAAGTTTGGAAAACTTCGATTCTGTAAGAGACTTTGTGAAAATATCTGCAACTTGATCTTCTATAGGGAAAAATATCACTTCAATAACTTGATCATGAATGAGATTTCTGATGAAGTGCATGTGTATCTCGATGTGTTTGCTGCATTGATGTTGAAATGGGTCTTTGGAGAGCTTGACGAAACTCTGATTGTTGCACCAAAGGTTGGTTAAATGTTTTTGTTGGAATCCAAACTCTGAATGAATTTGTCGAAGCCATAAGGCTTCCTGACTTGCATTTATCGTTGCTCAGTACTCTGCTTCTGTTGAAGAAAGTGAAATTGCATGTTATTTCTTATAGGACCAAGTGACAGGTCCTGAATCAAGGCTGAAAACATAACTTGCAATAGAATTTCGATCGTCAGGGTCGTTGACCCAATATGAATCAGTGAAACCAACCAACCAAGGATCCCCCGTGAACAGTAATGTATCTCAAACTGAATTGTACCACGGACATAGTGAAGTATCATTTTAGCTTCTTTCCAATGGATTTCACGGGGTGTTTTCATATATCGTGCAACAATACCAACAACAAAGAAAGGATCAATATGGGTATGAGTCAAGTATAAGAGGCTACCAACTAACTGACGGTACAAGGTGGCATCAACTTCAGGATAAGTACAGGCAGCATCAAGCTTGACTCGAGACAAGAAGGGAGAAGGGGTTGGTTTACAATCGTCCATGTGAAAGCGATGAAGAAGGTCACAAGCATACTTAGACTGGGAAAGAAAAACTCCTTCATTGGTTTGCAAAACTTGGAGGCAAAGGAAATAGTGAAAAAATCCTAAGTCTATCATTTCAAATTTCTTCTTAAGGTTGGTTTTCACATGGTTTAAAATTTTTGAGTCACTAATAGTAAGGATAAGGTCATCAACATAAAGGATCAGGATTATGAGATGGTTTCCTAATTTCTTGGTATAGACATTAGGATCAGAATGGCATCTAAAGAATCCAGTGGAAATAAGAAATCTGTCCATTTTGGCATACCAAGCTTGGGGATCTTGCTTAAGACCATAAAGATATTTCTTAAGGCGAAAAAAAGGATAGATTCATTATACACATAGCAAGGAGGTTCTTCCATGTAGACTTCTTCTTGCAAATCTCCATGTAAGAAGGAAGATTTAACATCCATCTGATGGACCTCCTATTTATGTGAGGGATTGAGGGAAACAACAAGGCAAATGGAATTCATTTTGGCTACAAAGGGAAAGGCTTCATTATAGTCAATGCCTTCAACTTTGGAAAATACATTGGAAACTAACTGAGCCTCGTGTCTTTCAACACTTCCATCTGATGCATAATTAGTACTGTAGACCCATTTACTTCTGACAAGTTTTCTTCCTTTTAGAAGAGGTACATGATCCCAAGTATCATTTTCCATTAAAGAATTATACTCTTCATTCATTGTTGTATCCCAATCAGGATGACTTGAATATTCTACAAATGTATCTAGATCATGAGTCTCTGAAAATTGATCCAAAAGAGAAGAGGCTCACTGGAACTGTGAATGTGTCCGATGTTGATCTGAAGGATCTCTGAAAATATCAACAACTACTTCTCATGCTGAATGGACCCATATAGGAAGAGGTGGATCTGGAGTTGGTGTTGGTTAAAGTTCAAAGGACTCATCTGGAGGAAGGTGAGCAGGAGGAGGTGGATTTTCATCCTCACTTTCATCATGGGAAGAAGAAACCAGAAGAAAAGAAGGCATAAATGTTGAAGATGTCTTGTAGGCCAAAGAAGGCACAAATGTCAAATTAGGCTCGCGGGCCAAAGAAAGCACAAACACATAATTAGGCTCGCAAGCCAATAGATTTTCATCAAATTTAAGATCTCTTATAATAATAATTTCATTACATTGTGGTTGAAGAATTTTGTAACCTTTGACATCTTCAAAATAACCAACAAAAATACACTTCTCACTTTTAGGCTACAATGCTTTCGTTTTCTCATCATGAATGTGAGCCCATGCTATACTTCGAAATACACGAAAGTGACTTAGATATGGTTTAATTTTAGTCCAAACTTCTTCCGGTGTTATATTTTTAAGAGCCTTGGTGGGAGTGTGATTTACTATGTAATTTGCATAGTTGAAGGCTTCTTCCTAATAATTTAGACTCAATCCCTTAGACTGGATTACACAATTAGCCATTTATTTTAATGTGTGGTTATTTCTCTCAACAAAACCATTTTGTTGTGGTGTATATGGAACAATGTGTTTCATTTGGATGCCCTGTGTAGTGTAGTAACTTGTAAAACTATTGTTCACATATTCGCCTCCATTATTTGTTCATAACCTTTGAATTTGATGTCCATATTGCTTTTCTACAAGGGCCTTGTAGGCCAAAAACTTGTCAAAACATTCTCTCTTAAGTTTTAATAAGTAAAACCAAGTACGCCTAGAAAAGTAATCAATGAAAGTTCATAAATACTTGCACCCATAAAAAGAAGTAGAAGAAAGTGGACCACAAAAATCACTGTGAATAAGCTGCAAAGGGATCGATGTGTGCCAAGAGTCATGTTTGTAAAAATTGTCACGATGATGTTTGTCGAGAACACAACAGACACAAACACCATCTCTGCATGAAATAGGAGGAATACTAGTCACCATATGCTGATTACATAGCTTTTACAATGATAGATAGTTTAGATGACCAAACCGCTCATGCCAAATTTTGCTCAAGTAATCTCTATGAGAAACAAAAAATGATGAAAAAGATGATGACCCAAAGTTGTCAAACTTGTTCAACCTAGTAATATCATCAGTAATTTCAGTTGCAAGAACATACTTAGTATCTTTTAGATCCTTGATTACAACTTGGTGAGG
The DNA here is from genome assembly GCA_010110895.2 of Picea sitchensis. Classification (NCBI taxonomy): domain Eukaryota; kingdom Viridiplantae; phylum Streptophyta; class Pinopsida; order Pinales; family Pinaceae; genus Picea; species Picea sitchensis. The sequence continues at coordinate 86,418 of SNQJ01S0003661.1, read as the reverse complement.
TGAAAACTCGACGGTTTTACCTTCACCTGAATGAGTGATTTGATATATTGATAGAAGGGTACAAGAAATACTTGGAACAAATAATACATCATTGAACTTATATATCATCACAAAAAAATATTTTCTTGGTGTTACACTCATTTAGAGAAGAAAATATTTATTTATCCTTTTCCATGTAATAATATTCTCCAGAATCAATAAGCCATTCATCAATAGAAGAAGTAGAAGTTGTATTGAAGGAGAAACCAGAAGCAGAAAGTGCATGTCCATGAGAAGAAGAAGAAGACGAAGAATCAATATTGATGTTGTGATTCTTCATCATTGCTTCTAAAGCTGCCATCTTCTTGAAACATTTTTACTCATCATGACCATCTTTATCACAAAAGTTGCAATGTATGTCAGTCTTCTTATTATTATGTTTTTCTCCTTTGTCACCATTAGGAGGAAAAACGTTTTGAGTGGTTTTGGGACCCTTATGTTTCTTGTTGTTGTGGTTAGGATGTTTCTTCTTGGTATTCTTGGGTTTATATTTCTGATGGACGACTAAGGATTTGTTGGAGGTACCTACAGTTTTGATCACTCCAAGTTGTACAAGCTTATCTTGCTCTCTAATCAAAGCATCATGAAAGGACTCAAGAGTGGTTTTTTGAAAAGTTGTCCCTAGAGCCTCTTTCATGGCATAAAAGGTATATACAAACACAAAATATGCACTACCTAGATTAGAAAGAATAAGATAGATGCAATGCTCTTCATCCATATTTATCTTACATTCTTCACATAAAATTATGAGTGTTTTAAAATTAGATAGATAGTCTTCAATGCAAGAAAAATCACTTGGACTTAAATTTAGTACTTGATTTTCTACCTGTTGTGCTCGAATAATATTATGTTTACCAAACACAGATTCAATCTTTTCCCAAGCTTCACCGGGTTTATCAATTTGTTGAAGGTGGAACCTTAAATAAAGAGAGATGGGCATTTTGATTAGTTCACATGATTTGTCATTCTTATTATCCCATTTGAATTTTTTATCAACATCATTAGGTTATGTTTCCTTTCCCAAGGTAATTCGGTACAATCATTTACTTCTTAATAAATCCTCCATTTGGAATTTCCATTAGAAGTAGTTGGTGTTGGTAAGAAAAAGATTACTTGAATAAGCCATATTAAATATGTATATAATATGGATTTAAAAACTAAATCTAATGATTTGGATGGAAAGATATAAAAAAATTGAGCGTTTTTAAAAAAAAAATGACACTGAAAACGGACTTCGTATGTGAAAGTTATGTCATTTTAAAAAAAGGCATAAAGGGTAACCAAATGACCACATGATGGTGTAAGTTGTTTTATGAAGTGACTCACTTTTATAAAAATAAGTGGGGATCACTTTTACAATGAAGGTTACTTTTTAAAAGAAAAAGTTTCATGCAAAATAAATGACTCTAAAATAAAATATTAAATCTACTTATAGTTATTCACTTTTATACTTGAAGTGAAATACACTTTACAATGGAGCATGAACTTTTTCAAAAAAAGTAACAAAAGAGAGACTTGAACTCAAGACCTCTTACTTAATAAGGAAACTTTTAACCAAGTGGGCTAGCCAAACATATTGTATTTTTTAGCAAAAGGATTGGAGGTGTTTTTGTTGTTGTTGACGGCCTTGGAGAGCGTGTTATAAAAACACTCTTTTCACACAAGAAAACAATTTCACTTCTTGATGACAACAAGGGTTAGATCTCGGTTAGATTACTCGGAAAATGCAACTTTTCTTATTTTTTTCTGATTTGTTGAGATCACACAGGGCGCAAGGAAAATAGCGTACACATATCTAAAAGAGTAGAAACCCAGAAACAAACAATATAAAACCGAAATAATACTCTGAAAAAAAAATTAAAAGGGCATATTAAGGCTTTATACCTCCAGATCTAAATGGTCGTATCTTGGGAAAACAAAAAACCTTTTCGAGTGAAAAAAACTAGTTATTGTATGAAATGAGCATTATAGACGCAATGGAACAGTCATATTAGTCCATAAATGTACATAAATGGAAGAAAATGGAGTTGAGGCAACTTGACTTCACGATATCGATCTACAACAGGAGCGGGTCTTCGAACAGGATCTGATACCATGTTCGACAACACAATTTTTCGAACAGAGGATGAATACCTTCAGTAAAAACTCACACAACTAGATCAAATATCAACACATCGATGTTTTGACATGGTAAAAATCCTACGGGGAAACATCCATGACCCAAGCCAACACGACCACTTGGAGTAGTTTATTAATGAAAAAGAAAAATATTACAGAGATATTTTACAAGAGAGTTTCTCACAATCGATCATCGGAAAATGACCCTCCATGCTCTTTCAATAGATATCATGGACCAATCAGGTGTTAATACATTTATCAATGGCCATTAAAATCCAGGAGAGAATTTATCGTTAGATCACTCTATGTCAGGAACATATTGTGAACGTTGAATTTCCTAGATACAAATGCATACTAATGCATACTAAAGAAACATACTAATAAACACACTTTTACCTAATGACACATTAGAACAAGTAGATATTAACTAAATCCTAAGTGTCTAAATATCGTAACATCCTTAAAAGAAGCTATGACTACTCTTGAAAAAATGGTTGGTGCATTCTTCAACCCAAATGACATGACTGTATATTGGTAGGATCCCCATTTTGTAGCTAAAGTAGTCTTATATCTGTCCTCTAGATCTATTTTGATCTGATGGTAACCTGAGAATCCATTTGTAAATGAATATTCTTCCTGGCCTCCCACATTCTATAAGACCTTATCTATGAAAGGGGTAGGGAAAGGCTCATGTAAGAAAGAATCATTCAATTTCCTCAGTTCTACACAAATCCTTATCCCCCCTTGTTTTTTTTCTTGGACTACCATAGGACTTATCCATTCAGATTCCTCTATTGGTTCTATGATACTAGATTCCAACATTCTTTCAATTTCCGCTTTCACTTTCTACCTATATACTAGATTCAGTCTGTAAGGTCTCTTCCTGAAAAGTCTTGCATCAGTTTTAAGAGGTATCTTCATCTCTCCTATCTCCCTTGTTATTCCTTTCATCTCTATAAAGGTAATTGGAAACAGGTCACTGTATTCATGTAGTAACTCTGTTATTCTTTCTACTATTTTTTCATCCCAATAGTCTCCAATACTTTCCATTTTAGGGTTGTAATTCATCCCAATGTTGACTTTTTTTAATTTGATTGGTGTAGAAAATACTTTTGATTCCAGATATGGACCTTCAACCTCTCTTTCTCCCTCAATATCTATAATCTGAAATTTGTGTGGGTCATCTTCATCGAGTGCTCCCTCTTCAACATGATAGCATGAAAGTAGTTCTTTGACTATATGTCTATTTTGTTGTTGATATTATGTCATGGTTTCAACCTCTGGTTCATTAGTAAATATCATTCCCTATATCAGCTTCAGTGTTGAGTCCATGTTGGGGTTCTCATGTTCAAATGAGAAGGTTACTACAAAGTTATGTTGTAAGCCTGTCCATTCTGTAGTACCTTTGCGCATCTCCTAGTATATATACCAGTTCCCTAGGAAACCTTCGAATGTATGGATAAAATGATGAGTCCATTCTTTTGGTGGTGTAATCCTCCATTGTGCTTTTCACTTTTCCAAGTGTTCCACTATTTTTCCCTATCTATCATACCTCTACATTTTATTCTCCCTTTCTCTGCGTCGAATCTAATGTGCAGTAGTTTTTTACACTGATACTCATCCTGGATGGTTTCTTTGTGCACACACCACCATACTGCAGGTTTGGCCTTGAGTGCAATATCTAGGTCTAAGAGCCTCTGATGTTCTAGTACTTCCTCTTCATATTTTTTCAGAAATTCCTCTAATTCATTTACCCCATGAAAACTGGGAGGTTCTCTTATCTCCGTGCCACCCCATATTACTATAGAGTCTATTCTTGCACACCTTCTTTTGGAAACTTCATGTAACCTCTACTGCTAATTCTCTAAAAATGTGTCTGAGTCATAAGCACATGATGTAATACTTCTCTAGCTAAGTACCCTATCTACAGTTGGGTTAACATAATCCTCTTCTCACATGGTGGTTCTATAAAAATGGTTTATTTCTTCCATATCCAAAAAGGTGGGTTCTACAAACCTTTCTCCTTCTAAAGGATCTAATGGTGCAATGACTATATTCACCTAATTCAAACATCATTTTCCTTTTCTTCAGGTTGATTATGGCATGATTATCAAATTCCTAATCCAATCCAAGCAATGTTGGATAAGGTGTTGTTCCATATACTATCTCTATTACTTCAAAATCTTCCATAATGCACACTCCATCCAAATATATTGTCACACCTTTAAGCCTTCCAATTGGTAGCACTCTGTGTTGATTTTATAATTTTAGCTAGACAGGTGAATAGCCTAGTGTGGGTTCTCCCATACATTGTCATGTCTTCTTAGGTAAAATATTTACTTCAGAGCCTAAATCTAGTATGATATCATCCATATTAAAATCCCCAATGTTGGCATTCAGTATAAATTCTATGCTTGTCCTTATTCTTGTATGGATATGATTGATTGTTTTCTATTATCACTTTCCTTCTTCCTTTGTGTTACATATTTCTAGCAGATTTTGTAAGATATTAACAGATGATGGATCCTTCAATAGCTTAACACAGGATTGTAAAAAGGTTTTTATGTTACTTACTTTCACCAAGGGTTGTGCTTCACTCGTATGGTCCATTGAAGAGGGAATTTCATACATTAGTGAGTTCTAAGTTTGTTATGCGGTTGATGTAGATGTAAATTTTTTCTTGAGAAACTATCGTCTAGCCTCCTTGAATGTTCCCTTTCTTTTCATGCATCAAATTGCTTCTGTGGTTCAGTATTCTTCTTAACTCATTGGTGTTGCGCTGGATCTTGTTTTACTGCATCTGATCCTGTCTTGGATCCTCCTTGAGTGACTATATTGATGTTTCTCTCATCATCCTTGGTTTCTACAAATATCCACTGGGCATTCTAGTTGTTTTGGTTCCTTTTTTCTTGGATCTTCCCCAAGACTATTAGACGGTCTTCTGTATCATGTTCTGTTGCGTGACAATACATACATGTCGTTGGTGGAAGTGAAAATTCCCTTGCATAATCTCCTGGTTGTTGGAAGTTGTGGCACACTACTGGTCCTCTGCCTTGTCCAAATCCTCCACTTCCTCATCCTCCATCTCTGTATCCACCTCGATTTCCTCGCAGTGCGTTGTACTAACGTACCTGATTATATTGCATGGAGTTATACTTTGGTTGCACATTGTTGTTTTGCGGCTGTGCATTATTATATTGTTGTTGTGCATTCTTATATAGTGGTGGTACCTAGTTGAACTAAGGTGAAACTTTTCCTATCACCATTTCTTCTTGCACCCTATAAGTATCTGAAGTTCTTTCTCTCATCAACTCCATTGTCCTACAATATTTATCATCATGACCCACTGACTTGCAGAAATTGCAATATGAACTTTTAGCTATTGTCTTATACTTATGCATCATTCGACAATGATATGGATCATGCCCATGTGTTTTACAAATATCGCACCATGGTCCTCTTGTTGGAAAAGGATTTTGTACTCTTGTTTCCATGTACTGAGCGAAAGTTCGACATTCGTTCTTGTGGTGTCCTTTTGTCCTACATGTAGTACACAAAATGACTTATCTTTTCTCTTTGACCTTATTCTAGTTAAGATGAAATGTTATATTCTTCATATCCTCGTTCAACTCTTCTATTGTTGGATATGTCTTCTGATATTGGTTCTCTTCCAGTTGTAAGGTTGTCTGCAGAGCCTCTACCCGNACTTATCTTTTCTCTTTGACCTTATTCTAGTTAAGATGAAATGTTATATTCTTCATATCCTCGTTCAACTCTTCTATTGTTGGATATGTCTTCTGATATTGGTTCTCTTCCAGTTGTAAGGTTGTCTGCAGAGCCTCTACCCGAGTTTGTAACTTCTTTTGTCTTAATGGGTATTTCAAATGTGGTAACAGTGAGTTCACAAATAGATGCCTATGTTGCATGTCAGTCATTGCATATTTCAATTTACCTTTCAAACACAATATTCCAAACAGAGTCCCTTGGTTTTTTCCTGATCTCAATCATTTCGTTCATGTACTGATCTTCTTATCTAGGCTTCTAAAATTTGTTTATCAGTATTTTTTTCATGTCTGCAATAGTCCTTGTGATTCCTATTGGAATTTTTATATCTAGTCTCATGTACCAGTCCAATGCATGGTCTCTTAGGGTTATAGATAACTATGCAAGTTTTGTATTCTCATATGTGATCTGCTTTAATTCCCAGATCTTCTCACAAATGAATAAGTGTTTTTTAGGGTACTTTAATGCCTCTCCCCAAAATTCTAGTAACCTGATTGTGGGATCATGTCATACCATTTTAAACTGTGTTGAACTACTACCTCCACATGGTGTAGATATTTGAATATTATTTCCTGAACTGGATCCTCCAATTGCTGCTCATTTGGATGTGTTTCTTGTTGTCTTTATTCCACTAAAATTTCATTTTCTAAACAACGATGTTCTTTCTGGTGTGCTAGTTTCACATGGGATTGTAGGTTCCACACTGACGGTGACCTGGATTAGAGTTCTACCTTTTGTTCCTTCCTTTGGACCTTGTATTTTCCTTTCATATGTTTCATGCATAATTTCATCAATCTTCTCCATGGCCCAAAGATCCTCTACCTCTTCTTTATCTCTTTCCAATCCCTCTCTATCATCTATGGATCTCTTCTTGTTATTCATATTATATTGGTAGGGTGCTCCACTATGCGTATTTCCATCATTTTCCATTATCTTCTTTATCTGGTCTTCCTCCATCATGATTGGGTCCATGGCCTCCTTATTCTTTTTGTTATCCATCTCTTCCTCCATTTTTCCACCTCTTGTCAGTGCTTCCCCCCTTCTCCCATGCATGAAGGGAAGTTTAATTGCCAGATTCCATGGTCATCACATTGTTTTTATACAGTAAAATCTTGATTGAAGTATACGATGATATTTTATACCTACCTCTAGGTCATTTTAGAAAATCCTACTCTGTTGCGCTCTAATACTTCACGGTATCTACTGCAAATTCGGTGATAAACCCTACAACAATATTTTCTAAACAGAAATCTATTGCACACATAAATTTGTTGTTAACTTGTTGTAACTGTGTGATATCCACATGATTTCATTCCAGTTGTCTGATTCAATTTTTTTGGTGGTTGTCTTTTAACCTCAATAGCCACTCCTACAATAAATCCGAGAAATCACAGAAAAATACTTCATGCAAGTCACTAAGCACGTATTTGTCCAGATATTTCCACAGTTTTAACTTAGGGTTTTTGTTATCCTTCTGCGCAAACTCAAGTTCCTTTTTTTCAACCATCATTCGATCTCTACCTTCATTGGATTCCATGGCCTGAACATTCCCTTTTATATTTTCATTCTCCACATGTTTCTTCCACGAATCCCATCCACTCAATCATATGCATTTCTATCCGACAACGGAACCATTTGTTGGCTTATATCTCTCTCACTTCTACTATTTCTTGAGTTGACCTAGGTGGATATCTCAACAAGTTTCCAACAAAACCCTCTAAAACTATTGGTCCTCCTAGTAAACCAGAAGGAAATGATGTGCTTATTGCACACATCATAGTCTCAATGACTGCAATGCTCAAGGCTCAAGTTCTTGAAGTCTAGGAATGAGTGGGGATCTGGGAGTGTATCTGTGTTCTCTTTATGCCTTAAACTTGTTATTCATTCAAGTATTCCTAGGATTCATTCAAATTTAGCCTCATGCATGCATTCTAATGAATCTAGTTAATCATTCATTCATAGTATAACCATTATCATAAAGTAACCATTCAATAAACATCACATAGAACACAAGTTTTACCGTGTTTCACCCCCTCCTCGACTACGTCCACAAAGATTTGGCTTCTCTGCTCTTTTATTTAGTCTGCTATAAAATCTAGCACTGCGCACATTACATATTCACTCATACAATCCCGATGAGGTTAAGGAACCTCTGTGAGGTGGATAGAACAAACCAGGCTCCTCAACATGTGATATAACTCTCAAAATCTACCTTACTCGACTCTTCTACATATCAACAACTTTCAACAACAATTCTCAACAATCTTTCTCCACTTAATAAACTGAACAAAAACTTAACCTATACCTCGTAGGTTCTTATTTATACTATTTTGCAGGATTATAGTCATTACAATCCTTATCAAAAACCCTAACCATAACATGGTTAGGCTTGTCTGCCTCCTCGCACGTGGATTTTCCTCCTACATGTTTATTTTCCTTCTTTTTCTATATGTTGATTTCTTGCCAATTGTTGCACGTGCTCCAAAATTAGGTATTTCCTTCCAAAAAATAGGTCTTTCCTCAAAATAGTCCTTTCCTAAAAATAGTCTTGCGCCCAACAACCAACCTTTCCAAAAGAAGTAAAAAAATAAGGTTCCCCGTGAAAAGGGGTCCCTCAGCTGGTAGCCTTAGGAACTATTTCCATGGAAGTGGATTCAACCTAAGGCCTACTTAACTTCAAAGACCACACACCATCAAAGTCTCTACAAGATAAGAGAAAGAAAAGAATTCCCTTATGAAAGTGAGAAAGGAAGTAAGGATCTTTTAGAGACGGGAGATGAGACCGTCAATGAAGAAACGAGCAACATTTATGATAATCCTCACACAACAATCCTCAAAGTTAAAGTAAGATTCTATAGGAATATACCCTCCCAGTTCATTGAAGTTGATATTGAATGTCTATCACATGTACCAAAAGGAACCTTCCTTGCAGAAGTAATCTCCCTTGCAGTCACCAATGTGGAATCCTAGGATAGGTTACCATGTTTACCAATTCATAATGAACAAATCAGGGAGTACAATCGACATTCTCGAATAGCAAGTGAGTATGTGAATGTTGGATGCAAATATTTGTCCCAAAAACTAATAAGAAGTGGTGTCACCCTCAGGACTTGCCCCTCTTCAAAGTCCCAAACTTGCAATAGTCCCACTAGGGAAACAAAAGAGGGGAAATCTCAATTTATCGCTTTGATTGACCTCATTTTTTAATCCTATGTGAGAGGATATTTCCCAACTAACGTTAATTTATACTGCTAGAATTATCTCTCTCTATTATTATACAGCTTAATTTATGTGGACTTGAAGAGTTAACTCTCCACCCTACTATCGAGGCCCTAAAATCCTAGACTTGTCGGTTTTCTATCAAAGAAAACAAAGTCTAATTGATTTTAAAGTATGTACCTCAATCCTTTGAATGGTTTTTTTTTTACTCAATAGGGTGAAAAAGCATGAAATTGATGGTGTTATGACTTGACTCCAAAACCATGCAGAAAAAATGAAATGCAAATTATCTTGTTTCAATTAATTCTATCCGAGGAAAGGAGAGGATCTCTTTTACTTCTTAACACAAAGAAATACCCAATACCGTGCAAATTTAATTTTTCCTTTAAAAAATGATAAATTAATATATGTTGCCGTGTTGTTGTAATACCCTAGGTTCAATTCATTCAACCAACAAACATTTTAGATTCCCAGCCCTTTCGACGTCACCTGAATGCAAGTGAAGTCTCACCCAAGGCATCTACTGGGGCTGCAGGAAATAGGTTTCTTCAAGGATGAGGGGATGGGAGGATCTCAAAATAACCATCAATACTTATTCACTTTGTTCTCATTATCCTTATTCATCATCCTTTTACTAGTCAACAACCCTATGTGTGTCTTCCATTAACTGACAGCTCATTATTTTTACCATAATAATTATGCAATATTAACCCATCTAAGATCCATTCAATACCATAAATATTAGCATGCAGAAATAATATAACATGAATCACCCCATAACCAACCTACTGAACTATTCATTATTATCATGAATCAATCAAATATTAATTAGATATATATTAATTTGTATAAAGATAGCATCCATGAAATCACATCAATACAATGCATTCAGACACAAGATTTTAACGTGGTTCACTCAATCCTTGGGCTACATCCACAACGATTGGATTCTATGTTAATATTCATGCAATAATCACCTAAGGCATGTGCACTACGTTTACAATAGATAGAACATATTATAGTTATCATTCTATCCTACCCTCTCTCCAGTGCAAGTCTATCTCTGCAAACTCTCTCCACAACCTTAAGCACAAATTCTCAATAATAAGAAAACTAATCTCTCAACCTAAATGCTTACTTTCAACATCCTATTCTTCCCCAACCCATTACATATTTATACATAGAATTGGGGCTCAAAACCCTAATTGCTTACCCAAAAACCCTAATAGGTCCTAGTTGCTTTCCTACTTTTTCGCCAACATGCTTCTCTTCCTGCTTTTGTTTCTTCATGTTGTTTTTCTTATTTTTACGTGAGCATGATGATTTTATCCTGTTAATTGTTGGACATACTTCACACAAACCTAGGATTTATTTTCCTAAGGCTTTTCCTATGTTTATTAGTCATTAATTAGTCTCCTATATTTTAGGAATAATATTCCTCTACGAAGAATATTCTCTTCATTTTTCACTTCAGTTTGATTAGTTGAGTGGAGTCTATATACTACATTGGGATTATCACCATGAAAATTTGGGATCATCACCAAATAATGTGCATAGTCCTTGGGATAATCACCATACTAGCACATTACCCATGATTCCTTGATATCCTCCTCACTTCACTTTGTTTCAGTCAGTTAACTGAAGACTGATAGACTAGTTAACTTAGCTAGGTGATAGACTAGGTAACTACCTGAGAGACTAGACTAGGTGGAAGTTTACTCCCGTAACTGTTGGTGTGCATCCAGATCACTCTAGACCACCATTTTGGTGCATTGGATTCTCCTCTAGTGCACATTTGTTGAGTTATATAGAGTATATCATGTGTAAATTAGAATTCATTCATTTGGTTAATTAGAATTCTTCCATTCGTTCTCTCCTGCTTCTCTTTTCTTCTATTTTCTCTGCAACTATGTATGTCAATTCTCGGCTAGATCTATTATGTGGAGGTTCAACACATTTACATGGTATCAGATTCAACAGACTGCTAGGGAAAATACACACCAAATTAGTTTTGCAGGTACCTAAGATTGAAGACAACGGAAAAATTGATTTTTCAAAAGAATTCATTCTTACACCTTATAATTGATTTGCATGGAAGGAGAATATGATCATGCATATTCAAAGCATAGGATTGTATAGGTTAACCACGAACCCAGAGACAGAACCAACATCAGCCATAGAAAAATCCAAGTATCTAAATCGAATGGATGAAGCATTCAGAACAATTTGCAGTCTCATTTCTCCTGATCTCCTCTTTAACACATATTTATGTAAAACCCCTAATGAATCCTGGACCACCATGGAAGGGATTTTTGTAAAAACGGATGATATGAGGGGACACATTCTCGAGGTGGAATTTCTCACATTGGATCCAAAAAGCTTTGACAATCTCCATGATTTCTTTACAAAATATAAGTATTTATTGTCGCAACTCAAGGCTTGCGGGGTTGATAAATCTAAGGAGGAGAAACAAATGGTTCTCACCATTCTCTCCAAAATTGGTCTTGAATTCTTGGTTCTTGTATCCACATTTGTTTTAGTTATATTTTCCTTTGGAGCCACTTGGAGGATGCCTTCTCTTGAGGAATTTATCGAATATTTGACATAAGAGCAGACCAAGCTCATCAGCATGGGAAAATTCAAAGGCCCAAAGGCACATGCACTCAGTGTGAAAGATGGAATAGGTCATCAATAACATAAATATAAATATAAATACAAAAGGAAATATCATGCAAATCTGAAGAAGGAAGGGTAGTCAAAACCCTTCAACGATGCCTCCGAATCTAAAGGTGGAAAGGGAAGAAAATGGGAGAAATGCACATACTGCCAAAAAGGATTCCATATAGAATCCACATGTATGAAAAAACAGATAGATATAATGATTCAAATACTTCATCAAAGCAACCTTGTCTATCCCATCCCCGAGGGTGCCAAGAAGAAGAAGCCAAAATATCAGAATCCCAAGAAAGGAAATTATATCCATGCTTTTATTACAATCAACTCCTCTCCCGATGCTTGGATCATAGAATCATGAGCATAACATCCCATGGCTACCACAAAAGTATTCTAATATTGATTGGATGCATGAAATGTCCTCCTATTATTATGGGGGAAAACTCTCCAGTCGAGGTCACCGACAAAGGAATGATTGAAATCACCAACTGAAGCGTTGAGAATATGTTGCACATTCCCAACTTTATGTCAATCTTCTCTCCATGTATCAGATGAAAAATTATGGAACCAGAGAGAAAGTCATGTTCAAACCTGATGCTGTGTACATATATGACATGCAAACCAATTCCAAGGTTGCTACTAGTGAGGTAAATCATCAGTCTAGGCTTTACACATTTTCTAAATTTATTGAACCAGATTTTGCTTTACTGCTTACCCATGCTGATAAAAGTAGTAGGATATGGCACAAAAGGTCTAGGCATTTAAATTTCAGATATATGCAACATATTAGAAAGAAGGGATTGGTTGATGGTCTACCAGACATCCATTTCTTCAAAGGAATTTGTGATGGATGTGTTCTTTGAAAACACCCTCAAGAGAAATTCGACAAAGGAAAGACTCATAGAGCTTCCTCTCCTTTATATATGATTGATAGTGACCTCATGGGCCCTTTTCCACATCCATAAATCAACAAAGAAAGGTACGTGCTCATTTTTGTTGATGATTTATCACGTTTCACATGGATTTTCTTTCTCAAGAAAAAATCAAAGGTATTTCAACACCTCAAAGATTTTAAAGCCCTGGTTGAGACACATTTAGGAAAGAAAATAAAAATCCTACGAATTGATAATGGGGGAGAGTATGTCAACCATGAAATCCATAATATTTTTCATGAGGTAGGGATTCAGTTGCAACACATAGTTCCCTACACTCTGCAGAAAAATGGAGTTGTTGAGCGGAAAAATAGATCTCTAAAAGAGATGGAATCTTGCATGCTACAGAGATCTCCCCATATATATTTCAAGGATAAGACACCTTATGATGCTTGGAGAGACCTTAAACTGGAAGTGACCCACTTTTTTATTTTCGGTTCACGTGCATGGGCTCAAATTTCCTCTGAAAAGAGGAAGGAACTTGATCCATAAATCATGGGGTTTATTTTTGTTGGATACCCCGATGGTGTGAAGGGATACAGACTCATTGATATTTCCTCAGACCGGCTCATCATTGAGCGTAGTGTCCAATTTGAAGAAAGTGTCTCGCATGTACCTCAATAGTCACATGTAGACACCTTTGTTCTTCCACCTGTCATAGATGATGAGCATGCACATGTCGACTCTTCTTCAGATGAGAGTTTTGATCCAGAGGATTCAGATGATATAGATATAGAGTCAGTGCAGTCAGATGTAGAGTCAGTGCATACAGATGTAGATGGAGAGCCATAGCCGAGGCCCAAGTGGGCTCATACTACTCTTCAGGATGCAGGGGATCTCGTTAGGGATCTAGATGATACTAGGAGGACTCGATCTAATTTCGAGGAGCCTCCTCTTAAACTCACTGCCACTGAACCATTGCCACCCATGCATATTTTCTTGGTTCAATCTTCAGATCCACAGTCTTATTGTGAGGTTTTTGGAAATCCCTTTTGGGAATCCGCCATGCAGGAGGAGTATAACTCCCTCCTCGAGAAACAGACTTGGGATATGGTTCCCCTTCCTTTAGGAAGGAAACTTGTCAGGTGAAGATGGGTCTATAGAACCAAGAGTGCATTGGATTGACAGATTAGCATATACAAAGCTAGGCTATTTTCCAAAGGATTTCAACAGATACATGGCATTGACTATGATGAGACCTTCACTCCAATAGCGAAGATGGATTTCGTACATTTGGAACTTTCCATTGTAGAAACCAAGGGATGGGAAGTCCATCAGATGGACGTGAAGAATGCATTTATTCACGATGATCTCTCTAAGAAGATATATATGGAGCAGCGCCAAGGATTTATGCAGGACTCATATTTGGTTTGACGACTGAAGAAGTCTCTTTATGCAGGACTCATATTTGGTTTGTCGATTGAAGAAGTCTCTTTATGGCCTCAATCAGGCTCTAAGGGAATAGTAAGACAATATGGACTCCTACCTATTGTCATGAAACTTTGTATGTTTTAAATCAGACCCGAATGTTTACATGCTCAGGATGGATGATTCACTTCTACTCCTAGTTTTGTATGTTGATGATTTGTTGATCACTGGCTACTCAAATTCAACGATTTCTACAGTCAAGAGGATTCTACATGATATGTTCTTGATGACAGACATGGGTCCACTACATTTATTCATTGGACTCAAGATCATTCAGGATGCATCAGGAATCAAATTATCTCAGGCCAAGTATGCACGAGATCTCCTTGAGATATTTCACATGACAAACTGCAAGTCTTCTTGGAATCCTTTCCTATAAGGATTCAGACTCGAGGATGGTGGGAACACTCCACTAATTGATAGAAAACTATACATACAGCTAGTGGGGAACTTGTTGTATCTCACACACTCCATACCGAACCTCTCTTATGCATTTGGTGCAGTTTCCAAGTTCATGCAGGAGTCGCATGAGCTACATTGGAAGACTAAAAATCCTATCCTTTAATACGTTCAGGGAACCATCACCTTTGTGATTCCTTATGTAGAAAAATCTACATTGGACCTCATCGGGTTCATTGATTCTAACTGGGCTAGCGATAACATTGATCACAAGTCCACATCTGGCTACTCACTCAGTCTTAGTTCTAGGCCTATCTATTGTTTGAGCAAGAAGCATGCTACTATTCCTTTATCTTCAGTCAAGGTAGAGTACAGAGGGGTAGTTAACATAACCATTCAGCCTATGTGGCTACAAACGTTTCTCACTGAATTGAGCATTCTGTTTCATCGATCGATCATCATCTAGTGTGACAACCAAAGCACTCTAAAGTTCTGCAGAGATCCAGTTCAGAGGCAGTGGATGAAGCACATCGAGATCCACATGCACTACATTTGGGGCTTAGTACCTGAGGGGATCATCGACCTGCAATTTTTTCCTTCAATAGAACATACTACAGACATCTTCACCAAGACCTTCACAAAGAAAAAGTTCCATTCTCTGTGTACTCATCTTGGAATGAAGGACATAGTTTCCTAGCAATTGTCAGTTCTTTTTTTACATGCATTGTACCTTGAGAGGGGATTTTCCCATGATTTCCCCCCTCTTTCCTCACTTTATTTGAATATATATTTTGTATTTGGGTACCTAACATGGCCTCGTTGTCGGGACCCATTCTTTATTTTCACCATAGTGATGTTTAGGGGGGTGTTGGAGTTACTTCACACACACATAAGATTTATTTTTCCTATGGTTTTCCCTATGTTTATTACTCATTATTCAATCTCCTATATTTTAGGAAGAATATTCCTCTAGGGAGAATATTCTCTTCATTTTTCACTTCAGTTTGATCAGTTGAGTGGAGTCTAGATGCTACATTGGGATTATCACCATGCATCATTGGGACCATCACCAGCTAATGTGCATTTTCCTTGGGATCATCACCAGACTAGTGCATTACCCATGATTCCTTGATCTCCTCCTCACTTCACTCAGTTTTAGTCAATTAAATGAAGACTGATAGACTAGTTAACTCATATAGGTGGAAGTTCACTCCCGTAACTTCCTCAGAGACTATACTAGGTGGTAGGTTACTCCTGTAACTGCTGATATGTGTCCATATCACTCTAGACCACCACTATGGTGCATTGGTTTCTCCTACAATGTGCATTGGTTGAGTTATACAGAGTATATCATGCTTAAATTATCATTTATTCATTTGGTTAATGAGAATTCTTCCATTCTTTCTCTCATGCTTCTCTTTTCTTCTATTTTCTTTGCAACTGTGTATGTCAATTCCCAACTAGATCTATTCTATGCAGGTTCAACACATTTACATTAACTATGTCCTTCATCCTACTCCCTTCCCACAACGTCCTTCACACTACGCCCTTCTCACATTCATTGATCCTGTGTCTATGGTGCAACTCCAAAACTTAGTTCTTCTCCTCCAAAATGCATGTCTAATAGGCCCCCAACACTCACTTGTGGCTCATCTCGAGCCACTTAATCCTTTTTCAACTTCTCCTTGAATTTTTTAAAAACATCCTTTGTTGTGTTAGTTTTCCCCTTGACCTCTATTTCACTTACCAAAATTGTTTCTACTAAGTCTGCAGTCATATGAGTCTTTTGTTTCTCTTCATATTCTTCCACTACTTGTTTGATCTTGTGTTGTGCTTCTCCTATCTCTTCTACAACTTGTAATTATTCTACCTGTAGCATCATTATATGTTGCACGTAAACTTGTTTCTTGACCCTCAACTAGTTCATATCAATGTATATTCTCTTACTTTCTTGCATTGTCATCATCATCTTATCTAGTGGAAAACTTCTCATTATTTCCTTAATCTTATAAGACCTCCCTTTTGTAGTTTGAAGCTTTTGTTCGATACTCTACAATTTTGCATCTTCCGATTGTTGATTTGAGACTTATGTTTTGTGCATGTACCACTTAGCACATTATGATTCCAAAGTATTTATATTATCAACTTTTGTACTTACTATTTTCTCCCTTTGGTCTCTTTCCTCTAGTGGTGTGATTAGTGTCATTCATGTTTCCAAGTCAACAATTTTCATTTGAAATCCATGGATGGCTTTGATCATATTTTCTACATGTTCTTCAAATGGAGTACCCACCTCCATTGGTACCTCTAGAATCTCTTTTCAAACCTTTTCCAACGCTTTCTTCACCTACTTTGTCTTCTGCGCAGCTGCATCCCTTTCTTGTTCAACTCTATTGTAGTCAATCTGCATGTTGGCAATCTCTGTTATGGCCTTAGCCAACTCTTCAAATGTTTTTTTTCATGCAACTTCAATTCTTGTGCTATGCTTGCCTATAACCCTTTCAATATGTCCCTCAGTATTTGTGATAGTAATAAGTCAAGGTGACTTAGTGCACGTGCCTGCTCCTGCATTTTCACTGATGGGAATGCAATTACCCATGGTTTCAACTTAATATTATGTGTTCCCCTGTTACCTCTAATTCGTGAGATACTACCAGGCTAACTTATACTGGCCTTTCTATGCTTCTTGGGGGTTCTTCTTTTGGTTGTTATGTTGTTTCAATACGGGTTTCTTCCATCAATTGGAGCAGTGCAATCATTTCTTCATGTATTTTTCTGTTCATTCCTTCATTTTACTGGACCACGCGTTGAAACAAATATTCGGTGATATCCTTAACTTGGTCGACAAACCTATCAAATCCATCTTCAGTTAGTGCCAGTCGACTATTTTCTTTGTCCTATTTCTTTTTCTTCCTATGCAACATTGATTTTCCCTTATTTGTCTCTACATCTTTCCTATTCTTGATTGTGCCATCTCCTTGGCATTGTACTTCCTCAACCTTAGGCTCTTGTATTTTTGTTTCTTTTTCATTCTCTTGGACCTTCCAGTCTGCGTCCCAATCTTGCATACTCAATTGTATGTCCTCCTCTTTTATTCAGTACTTTGTCTTGACCCATTTCTCTCTCAGATATTTCTTTTCTTGTATGTACATGTCATGATGGTTTGTCATGAACAACACAATTGGTTTGTAATTTTCTACAAGTTGTGGCAAATGCGTGGTGTATCCTCTATACACTTCCTGATCATTTCCTTATACAAATAGAACTAAATATTTTTTCCAATATTTCATCCCTTATGCGTCGTGTACCATAAGTTCTGATACTTCGTGGCCAAGCATGACTTGCGTCTCATACCCAAAAACTGTGCATCCTCTGGCTCTTTCCATGTTGCTAAGGCGATCATAAGTAACAACTAGGAATAGTGGAATTCCATACCTTTGTCATGTGCTTCCATGAAATATATCATAAATTGGTTAAGTAAAAATGGTTCCCAGCTCATCGTTACTCGTTCTACACATTTCTCACTCGTAACTATCAATCCTATAGTAAATTGGTATTTCCTACATTTCCTCAAAAATTTGCACGCCAATGATTGCATCACAAATCATATTGTTGGGTCACATATACTTGGAACATATAACCCATGCACACCTATAACTGTGTGGAATTTCCCCTTCATGGCCTCTGACAATTGTCTCTCATTCATTTTTTCTATATACAACAATGTAGGATATTTTCCCTGTATCGGTAATCTTGTGATTCACACAATTAGGTTTGTGTCTATAAAAATATCCTTGTTTAACCATAAGTAATTGTCCTACACACAAGATAAGAGAATCTTCACACATGCATTAATCTCTTGGCTCTTGGAAAAATACGATATGTCAAAAATATTCAATACACCAGCTTGTTCCAACCCTTTGGCCCATACATGCAGCTCAGTTATGGGAAGGTACGTATTTGCATCAATTTTCAACTCCAAGTAGTGTCTCAGTGCAAGTTTGGGTAAATTTTTCGTGTCTGTGATGTCATGGTCTGCATATTTAGCTACGACACCTTTCCTATCATATCCTCATCAATGATTACCCCATATGGTATTTTTTGTGTTACCAATTCATACTTGGCCTCCTTCTTTAACTTAACTAGTTTGTTATCATCCTTCCTCGGTGGAATATAGTCCCTTGTGAACTTCGAATCCAATGAGGATGCTCTCGGAGTTTCCTCAAACTTTGTTAGCATTGTTGTTGCTCTAGTTTTACCTTTCTTTTATTCTGAATTTGCTTGTTTTGGTGGTTCCATATCTACAATATTGTTCTCTTTGGAAAATTCTTCCTCTATGTAACTTTACTAATGCCTCTACAATGTTTCTCTTGGCTCTCTCTATTCACTGCAAGCTCCAATTGACAATAACATTGGCCTACCTACCTTTCAATGGATTTTGTACTCCTTCAATAAATTTCCATTCACCTTGGTGCTCGAATTAACTGTCTAATCCCTTAGTATTGTACACTTAATACCTGCTTAAAAGTTTCATTAATTCCAAATCCTTCACTCAATCTTTTCCTCGATTTGTTAGGATGTCACGATCTCCATCGAATTTTTCCATTTATGAAAATGTGTCCCTATGTTGTGCTATCATCACTGCTTTTGAACTATCATTTCTGATTTTTATTGTCGTTAATATTCTTTATCTATCCTCGTTAATGCAGTTTTTCTATCTTACCCATTCATTTACTGCACAACCTTTGCTTCTATGTGTAATTCACTTCTTCTGGGAAGTTTCTTTTATCTTTGCAATGCTCACTTCTTCTATGAACTTAATATTGTTATAAATTACTTAATTTTTGTTGTTTTACCTTTGTTTTTCTTTTTGTTTTTCTTTCTCCTACTATAATACATGACTATAGTACATAGATTCTTGCGCAGGTCGTCCTAGTGCATGGGCGATCGACCATCCCTATAGCGTTTCAGTCAACTTCCATTCACCAGTCCTCCCAGGAATTCACCATTCAACGTTTTTAGCTACACTACACCTTCTTCTGTCACATACTTGATCACATATGGACCTAACAAATGGATCCTAAACTTATCGGGGTGTTGCATGAACCTGTTATCGTAGAAAAAACTCTAAGTCTCCCACCTCAAACCTTTTCTATTTAGTATGCTTATCATGCCATTATTTTTCTCTTTCCTTCTGGACTTGATGATGGAATCCTATAAAAAAATGATCTTTCTTGAGTTGTAACAACTATGACAATCTCTCCTCTACTACACTAGATTTTGAAAAATCAGTAATCGTTGCAAAGTGCAAGCTCAACACAAGAAATTCCATCAATATTATTGTTTCTTTCCCATATACCAATATAAAAGGTGTTTGTTCTATCAATTTTTTTATTGTAGTCCTATATGCCCATAATACTAGAGGGATCATTAAGTCTCAATCATCCCTTCCTACATTGCAAATATTTGTCAGAGAATTCTCTAATATTTTATTGAATGCTTCTATTGTCCCATTTTCCTGAGGGTGATATGGCATGATCCTCTGATGGTGAATTTGGAACTCCTCAATCAATGATGCAATAATCCTATTTAGGAAGTGCATCCCTTGATCACTCAATAGAGTGTGCAGATAGCCAAATATTGTAACAACATTCTCAAATATAAGTCATGCACCAATCTTTGCACTACAGTCTGTGATTGATGTTTCTGCTTCCCATCTGGTTAAATATTATGCCGTAGTGATGATATACCTAGCGACTGATCTTCTGGATGTTGGATTTATCGGTCCAACGAAGTCTATTTCCCATTTATCAAAATTTTGCAGTGTAACATGTGGGTGCAAAGGAATCTCATCCTTTTTGGATTCCTTTCCAACCCTTTGACAAACATCACATGCATGCCAATATTCTTTAGTATCCTTTAGAAGTGTGGGCCACCATATCCCTGCACACATAATATTTTGTGTTCACTTTACCTGCATAGTGTCGTCCTTCAATACCTTCATGTGATTTATTATGATAGTATCATTGGCCTTTCATGTTCCAACACACATCGTCTTAATATCCCATATGTACCTAACTTATATAAGTTTCATGTGATTAGCTGATAGTTTGTTGCCTTAACCAATAACTATTTCTTTTTTCCAACTATCATGTTCGATGGATCCATTATTGTACTTAAGAATTGCACAATGTCTACAAAGTGGTCATCCACCATTCGAACCATAGATAAATGTTCATTGAGTAAACTATCATCTATATTCCCTTCATATTCTCCCGATAGTATGCACGATAAGTGATCTATTGGTCGGACACCGCATTTAATATTCGTAAACTAACGATGAGACCTGCATTTAATATTCATGGCTTAACGATGACTTCAAATTCATAATCTTGGAACAAAAGTAACCATCTGCAAATTATCCCCCCCAACATTGGATTTTTCACTAAGTATCTTAGTGCATAATGGTCTATACACATCTTAAAATGAGAACCCAACAAGTAGCATCTAAAATTTTTCAGTGCATACACCATTTCCAACCCTTCTCATTCTATCGTAGTGTAGTTCTTTTCTGTTGTTGACAACTTCCTTCTTGCAAATGTAATTGTGTGGTCTAATTATCCTTCTACTCTCTGAGATAATACTATGCCCAAAGATATCAATGATGCATCCACATGAACATGAAATTCCTTCTTCCAATATGGGAATATCAAAATTGGTGTAGTCACTAACTTCTTCTTCAATGTGTCCAACCCTTTCTAGAAGCCCTCATTCCACTGGAATTTAGCTTCTTTCTTCAACAACTTCTCTATGGGTGTTGTAATTTGTGCATATCCTTTAATGAACTTCATATAGTAGCTTGTATGGCCCAATGTTGCTATTAATTGTCATACTGATGTAGGTGGTGGTAATTCCAGAATCACTGCAATCTTGGAAGGATCCACTAGTAATCCTTTCTTACATACCACATGGCCCAAAAAAATTCCAAAAGGTGCACAAAACATACATTTTTTCAAATTCAATGAAATATGACATTTCCTACACCTATCTGACATTAATATCAGTACTTATATATGATTGGTTAATTGAATAAACATATTCCAATCATCTAAATAAACTTCAAGGAACTTATGAATAACATCCTTAAAGACTGTGACCACTACTCTTGAAAAAAATGACGATGCATTCTTCAGCCCAAAAGGCATCACTGTGTACTGGTAGCTTCCCTACTCTGTTGCAAAGGTAGTCTTATGTCTATCTTCCTACGCAATATTTATCTGGTTATATACTAAGAATCCATCCATGAAATAGTAAGTCTCCTATCCCCCTACATTCTCTAGCACTTCATATTTAAAAGGTGTCGGAAATTGATCATGCATGCATGCATCATTTATCTTTCTTAGGTCTTCAAAAATTTTGATTCCCTCATTTTTCTTATCTTATACTACCATTGGACTTATCCATTCTGATTCTACTGTTGGTTCAATGATTCATGCTTCTAACATTCGATCTATCTCTATATTTACCTTTCATTTATACTTCGGGTTCAGTCTATAGGGTCTTTATCTTACTGTATTAGCATATGGCTTCAAAGGGATCTTCAGTTCTACTAACTCACCATATATCCCTTTCATTTCTGAAAACGTGGTTGGGAATAGATCTTGATACTCCCTTAGTAAGTCTGCAATAGTTTCCATAGTTTCATCATTCTAGTAGTCACCTATATAAATAAAATTTGGTTTTTCTTTTGTCCCAATATTCACCTTACATGTACTTAATGGTTTTGCATACACAACAGATCCAAGCTATGGACCTTCTACTACGTGTTCCCCCTCGATTTCAAGTATTTGTATATTTATTGGATCTTCGTCATCCTGATCTTCTTAACCAACATTATAACATTCTAGTATTTCATGAACTTTCATCAAATATCTATGCGCACTACACACAATTACTACATTCATTGTCCCTTCTCCTGAAAAAATATTGTTTCTCATGGCCTGCAAAGCTGCATCTACTAATGGTGATTCATTTTCAAATGTAAATTTTATCTTAAATATTTGGGTTATCTCATCCCAATTCATTGTTTCTCTGTGCATTTCTAGTTTTGGGTACCCGTTCTTGGGGATCATATCCAACGTATGTATGAACTTGTGAGTCCACTCTTTATTCGGTATCAAACTCCATATCTTTCTACACTATGAAATATGATGTGTTGGGTCACTTACTCCTATATATTTGTGTGTAGTATACTCAACCTCGGTATCAAATCCAACTTGCATTAATATTTTACACTATGACCAGTCTTCTATTCCTTCTTTATGTGAATCCCACCATCTAGATGGAGTGGATTTCAAGACAACATCTAATTCCAGCAATCTTTGTTGTTCAGGTATATGCAACTGAAATGCCTTTACAAATGAGATTATATCAGTCAAACCATGATAATTGGGTAGGTCACATAACTCTATTGCAATACAAGACAACAATCAATTAATGTGAGCACATTGTCGATTTCATTCTTCATGCATCTACAATATCGATGACTTCAAAATATGTTATACTTCGCACCCCATCTATATTCATAGGTACCCCTAACAATCAGTCAATTGGTACTATCGTTTTTTGGTTTGCCAATCTTAACTAGACGAGATACCAAATTATCTTTGATTTCTCCATCATTTCCCATGTTTTCTTCGACAAAACATTTACATCAGAACCCAAATCTAAAATTACAGTTTCCATGTCATAGTCCCCAATATACACACTTAGTATAAAATCTTCGCTCATCCTCTTTTTGCGCAGTACCTGATTCACTACCCTTTGCGTGGTAGGAAGCTCCCTTTATTATGCACAATGATCAATCATTCCATGCAATGAATTCAACACAGTTTCATCTTTCATCATTTCTAAACAACTTTTCATAAATTATTTCAGAGCAGTTACCTATTGAAGCATCCTTTCTGGGATAGTACTATCATAGATCAAAGACATGTCAACCAAAGGAGGTGCAGATCATGTTGATGTTATCCAATCCAATTCTAGTATCTCCTTCCTTGTTTGATGATACATTTATTTTTCTTGTTGTGGGTAAAACCTTGACATAGGTCCTACTGATTTAATCACCCATTTCTACATATGTGTCCCTTTAATAGTCCCTATCCTAGCTCCTCTATGCGTGACATCTATTATTCTAGGTCCTTCATCATGCTTCTCTGCTGATATCTTCTCTACGTTATTATTCAGGTTTTGGTTTTGATTCCCTCTCTCCTAACACTTTGCAAGTAATTGCGGACATTATTTTATTGCATGATACAGTTCTCTACAATACGTGCAAGTTGTACAAGGATTAGGGCGGTCATGAGCTAAGTGTATCAGTTTATTACAATTGTAGAAAATTAATGGTCCTCTACGTCCTCTGACAAAAGCCCCTCTAGCTCATTTTTTTCCAAATCCTCCTCGTCTTCCTGGAATAAAACCCCTCTGATTAATATATTTTGGAACGCCTCCTTCTTTCACAGTATTTTATTCCTGATTCTATACATATCTGAAGTGTTTTCTCTCATCAGTTCGAATGCATGGCAGTCCTTCTCTTCATTCCCTACAAACTTACAAAAGTTAAAAAATAAATTTTGGGGCATACTTTGGCATTTTTGCAGCAATGGACAATCATGAGGACTATGTCCCCATTTATTTCATATTTCATAGTACCCTCCTCCTGGTAATGGGTTCGGTGCTCCTATCACCAAATATTGCGCAAAGGCTGGGAATTTGTCCTTATGGTGGCCTTCAATCCTACATGTGGTACACCATAGTTGTTCCCTCTTCTCCTTCCCTTTTGTAATCTCTGCTAATTATATTTTCAAGGAAGCTAACTATTTTTGGACTTGACCCATCCCCATGCCATACCCTATGATAGATTCTTCTAGATTCATCTTAATCTCCAAAGCTTCAGGATGTGATGCAACCTTCTGTTGTATCAACAAGAAATGAATGTGTGGAAATAGTTCGGCAATAAACCATTCTTTGTGTTGTTGATCAGGAATTTGAAATGTCAATATACCCATTGAATCCTTAAATCTTTGAACATAGTCCCAAATTGACTCATTTTGCATTTGTTTAATTTCCTTCAATTATGTGATGTACTACGACTCAGACTTCAACTTCTTGAACTCTTTCAATAATGCTTGTCGACTTTATGCCAACGTCCTTCCTTGACTTGTTGGTGTAGTACTCTGTAGTTTCATGTACCATACTAATGTGTGGAATTTAGATCTTGTTGAAAACTGTGCAATCTTTGTGGCCTCATCATGGACATTCTTCACAACCCAAATTGTCTCACATATAAATAGATGGTGTTTTGGGTCCTCCGACCCAACTCCCTGGAACTAAGGAATTCTCAATGTATTGTTTAACCCTTCCATGGTGTTTTTTGTAGTACCTCCCCTTGTATATTCTCATTGACTCTGAATCAACACACTACTTCCATTGTTCTATCTATTGTTATTAGTTCTTCCTCTGCTAACTATAATTTCTTTTGAAAAATCTTCAGATGTTATCTCATATCTAGGTGATGCACATGGGGTCATGGAATTGACACATGATCAAGCCTAAGTAGGACTTAACATCTCTTCTATTATAGGATTGAACTTAAAATCCTCTTCATGTCCTTATGTGTGTGGTATTTCTATGATCTAGATTAGTTCGCAGGGTTCTTTCTTCTCATACTCACTGCACGACTCTCCTTTCTCATCCCCAGTCTTCTACCTATTGTACCTTCTTACACTATGTAGTACTCCAAATTTGTCTTCCTCTCCTGATACACCTTATTCATTTCTTTGCATCCTCGGTCCCTCCCTTCCTTTTTCATTTATTTCTTCATTCCTTCCTACCTTCATACCATGCCCTAGTCATCCCCCAATTCCCCTATGTTTGTGAATCCCCCTAGAAATCAGATTCTATCATCATCACACACTTGTTGCAAAACAAAATCTTTATCTAGGTACCCAATGCTTCCATAAACCTTCCATGCAGACCCTTAAATAAATCCTTCTCTGAGACATTATATGATTGAGTACAATCTATTGAAAATTTTGTAATATAACCCCCTAGTATATTATTCAACCATAAATCGACTATGTGAGAAGTAGTATTACCTACATAATTCAATTGTCTTACCAAATCAGGGGTCAATTTCCTCGGAGTTGCAGTTCGATATATTCTAGTATTCTCCACTAACCTTTCCAACCATTCAGTTAAAATAATTGAAAATTCACCAAATAAAAACTCATGCAACTCTGTGAACACATACCTTTGTAACCATTATTTGTCGCTCATCTGAGGGTTTCTATTCTCTCCTAGGGAAAATTCTTTGTCCTTTCTTTCCAACCATTTGATGATATCTCTCTTATTCAGCCTCCAAAACATTCTCTCAATTACAGATTTTGGGTCTTGAAAATGGAACCATTTGTTGGTGTGTGGCTATAAGACCCTAGGCTCAAGCCGTTCAACCAAAAAACCTTTTAGATACTATCCCTTTTCGCATCACCTATATGCAAGTGAAATATCACCTGAGGGATCTACAGGGGCTGTAGGAACTAGGTTTCTATAGGGATGAGGAGATGGGAGGCTCTCAATATAATTATTAATACTTAATTCACCTTGTGTGCATTATCCTTATTCAACATCCTTTTATCAATCAACAACCCTATGTGTAGTTTCCATTAATTGATAGTTCATTATTTTTACCATAACAATTATGCAATTTTAACCCATATAAGATCCATTCAGTATCATAAACCTTAGCATCCAGAAAAAATATAACATGAATCACCCCATAACCAACCTACTCAAATATTCATGATTATCGTGGATCAGTCAGAGATTAATCAAATCTATACTAACGTGCATAAATACAACATCCATGCAATCACATCAATAAAACACATTCAAACATGGTATTTTCACGTGCTTCACCCAATCCTTGGGCTACATCCACAAAAATTGGCTTGTATATTAATATTCATGCAGTAATAACTCAATCTTGCACATTAAGCTTACAATAGATACAACATATTATAATCCTCTTTCTAGCCTAGCCACTCTGTAGTGCAAGCCTATCTCTGCAAACTCTCTCCACAACCTTAATCATAGACTCTCAATAATAATAAATATAATCTCACAACCTAAAATATTACTTTCAACAACCTATTATTCCCCGACCCATTACATATGTGTACATATATTTAGGGCTCAAAACACTAATAGGTCCTAGTTGTTTTCCTAATTTTTCGCCAACATGTTTTTTTTCTTGATTTTGTGTCATCATGCTACTTTTCCTATTTTTGAACCAGCATGATTATTTTATCATCTTAACTGTGTCCTTCAATCTGCACCCTTCACACTGTTCCCTTCACATTGCACCCTTCTCACGTGCGTCGATTCTGCCTCTATCGCGCAGCTCCAAAACTTAGTTCTTCTCCTCCAAAATTCATGTCCAACAATATCCTTGAAATCCAAAAAAAAATGCAAGCTTCTTTAAAATGTGTACCAAAACACTCCACCTATGAAAGTAGGGTGTAAAACTTTGTTTTCTTCTTTTCAAATTTAGACGAAAAACTACAAAGAGAACCTTCTTTTTCTTTCTCTTTCAATCAGAATGAAAGAACTCAATGACACTTGCAAACAATCTCAAAGCTAAATAATATGAATAAAATCAAGCACCCAAGGAATAAAAAATTCAATAACAAGAATTCAACCTTTGTTCAAACAAGAACCCAAAATGCAAAGTAAAGGAAAACCCACTTTTTGAAACCTCAAAAAATCAAGTAGAAATAACAAAAAATTCAAAGTTGAAACAAGTCTAAAGATATCAAGAGTACACTCAAGGGATCAAGAGTTTTCCAAGAGACTCAAAAACAAGGCTTAATGCAAATTAAGAAACCTCAAAATCAAAGAAAAGGATCCCAAAAACAAACAAGTAAAACACTTAGAAGGTTTTGGAATCAATGTAATAGAAGTTCGAATACCTACAGGTAATGAGTATCAAGATACTGATGTTATGGATTGTTATAGAAAGATTTGCCTCACCCTATGAAATCTTGCACAGAAGGCCTTTTTCCATTTCCCCATGCAGACTTATCATCCCTATTTGTAAATCCCAGAGCTAAAAATACATATTTTTCCACATGTACGCATCTTGCCTACTATACACAATGCGTATACGCAGGCTGCACCACTACAGCCTGTGTACATCCAAATTTGTGCTAAAAATGAAAATTAATGTCAATTTTCCATGTCACGACTGGAGATCTATGATCCTTGGCCTTCCATATACTGGAAACGTTATGACTCCGCCCTTCAATTCCATTTTAAAGGCTATAAATGGGCCAATTTCTAGCTATGGAAAGAGGAGAAAGAATTCAACTTTGAGAGAAAAGTTACTATGGAGAAATTATTTACTTCATATTGAGTCTACATCCCTTTGTCCTTTAAGTCTAAACATAGTGTGCATCCCCTAAGCTCTTCCCTTATTGATTAAGAACCTCATTGTTTCTCTTTTATGAGCTTGCCTTTGGTGGAGGATTGAACTGGTGGAGGCCCATCTGGAAGGAACTTATTTTCTCGTTTCTGAACTATGCCGACATGGAAGTCTGTAACATTTTCACTTATTGTTGGCCCTTGGTTCTGAAATTTGGCGAAGAGCAAGGAAGAAAAGACAAAATGTGAACTGCACGGAAGACACAGTGACTGTTAATGGGTCAAAGTGAGCAAAAGAGAAGAAAAGGCAGAGTGGAGTAAGAGAAAGCAAGTCGTTGGACGAGGAGATCAAGTATGACAGATCAACAAGAAAGAAGGATTATGGACAACTCAACAAGAGGAAAAAGGCATCATTGGATTCTGTAGAGCATCGTGCGAGAAGGAATGAAAGATAGGTTGGTGAAGCCCTGAAAATGTGGGTCAAGTTGACGTAGGGTTTTGGTATTTAGGGTTTTCACACCTAGGTTTTGGCCTAAGGATGTCGATGAGTGATCGTAATGTATAAATAAAGGTCAAGAGGACCAGGGTTGGGTTGTTGTTGGTATTATGATTTTTGTTGTTATCTTTGTCATCGTGTGATCAAGTGAGTGATATTTTGTGAGAAAGAAGTGTTGAGTACGAGAGCCTTCTGTATTGTAAGATATTCAGTTGGGTGTGAAGATCAACCCTGTAGCTGGGTGCGTAGGGAGGGGAGAGATAGCAAGGAGAAGAAAGAATATATGCTAGCTGAGAGCATAGACAAGAACTGTATGCTTCACCTTAATATATTATAAGCACATTTCTATGGATGTAGCCCTAGAGAGAGGGTGAACCACGTATATTTTGTGTTGTGTGTGATTGATGCTATGTTCTTGTCCCTTTGATGTATTGTTATTGCATTATTGTGTTAGACCTGATAGGTAGTTGCGTAGAGTAGAGTTAAGCTGGTAAGAGATATATAAATTCTATGTTGTTCTAGTCCTAGATCCACTTGATATTCCCCCTAGTTGTAGACATCTCTGTCTTGCAAACCCCCCATAGCTTCCTTAGGTGAGAATGCATATGCTTTGTAGGTTTTGTTGAAAGGTCTAGTAGTTAGGGCTTGTTGGTGCGCTCTTGGAGCTGAATCCTGGGTCTTCCCTTGTGTCAACAAATGGTTTCGTTGTCGAGACAGGAATATTCCGGAGGGAATGTCAAGGTGGTTCCCATCAAAGACAGAGATTCAGAAGTGGATAGAGGACCAAGAAAAGGACTTCGCTAAATCCCAGAACAAGAACCCTAATCTTAGTACATAGGATTGGTTGGAGAGATATAGCTTTACTGATATACATGAAATTTTCTTTGGAGGAATCCATCAGTAGCTATATGAGTGGTTAGCTAGGTTAGCAGATACCCAGTTTGAGATCATAACTAGACCTCTTGTGGTTTGGACTTCGACGCTGATCAAGAAGGTTAAGAGAGTTGATAACGTTGTTTCAAGAGCAATAGATCACTGGGTTGATAACACCATTGGAGGGTACATCACTGAGTTTGTTGTTGACAGAGTAGACTCATATAGCCAAGCCGAGAGATATTTCTTTAAGGGACCCAGAGGAAAATTTTTACATTTTCTAAAGTTGAGGATCAAGATGCTATTGCATGAGAAGAACATCTTGGTTGGATTTGAAAAATCTAATTTTCAAGAATTTAGATGGTGATAGCGACAGAGAGGCTGGACATATGCATGGTGGGAGAGCGTATGTCAGATTTGAAAAAGATAATTTTCAAGAATTTAGATGGTGACAGCAACACAGAGGCTGGACATATGCACAGTGGGAGAGCATTCACAGAAGTTCATATTGAGAACCTGTTTAAGAAGAACTACAGGGATGAGGGTTTCTACAGTGGACAAGAGGTAGATCTGACAGACAAAGAGCATTCAAAACCCGCTGGGACAGAGGAAGGGAAAGTTGAAGAACCTCGTCGGGAAGAGCCAAAAACTTCAGGAACTGTGCATACTGCTGAAGTAAGTACTATTATCCTTCATGTTGATTCATTAGCATTAAGGAATCATACTAATCCAAGACAACAAAGCGTTCAGAGCACTTTCACTAGTAGTCCACCACATACTCAGTCAGGAACCCTAGGAAAATCTATGGCAGATGAGATGAGGCTCCCTTTTTTTAGGGGAGATGGATCTGAAGATCATGATCAACACTGGTTCCTATGTGAAGCCATATGGAATATTAAGAATTTCATTGATGAAGCTATTAAAAGAACTTAGTTTAGTACTACCCTAAAGGATCATGCACAACGTTGGTACATGAAGCTTGTTCAAGGACTTGCACAACCTAAGCCGCTGAATGAGATCAAGAATGTGTTGATTGCAGAGTTCAAGAAACCCAAGTCGGAGTCACAATGTATTATAGAGATGAAATAGATCAAGCATAAGGTAGTTGAACCTGTTTGGGAATTCGATTAGAGATTCAAGACCTTAACAGGTCAATTGACTTTTTAGATCCCAGATGAGAAGAACAAAGAATGGTTTATTGTTTCCCTCTTACAACACATCAAAGTTCCTCTGATGCAATAGAATATTTCTTTGTCGGATGAGGCGTTGGAGATCGCCATGAATTTAGAATCAACCCCTATGGGAGAATCCATCTCAGGTATGAGTCAAATATTGAGATAACTAACTAGTTTGTCTCTGCAAGTCGAAGATATGAAGAAATACAAGGGAAAATATAAAAGAGAAGACATCTGGTGTGTTAGATGCAGATCAAAAGGCCATGACAAGGAACATTGTCCCCTATTTCATGAATACTTGGCCTCTAGATCTCCGAGCCCTTTGAAGAAAGTCACCCTACCCTGGTGTGAGGTATGCAGAAATAGACATCTCCCTGGTGAGTGCTATTACATGTAAAAATATGTTTAGACACCCACAAATTTGTATTGCACGTTCTGTAAGTCCGTGGGGCACGATGATAGGTATTGTTGGGCTTATGACCTCATGCACGAAAGTTCAAGATACATATACAAAATTCAATGTGAAGTACAACAAAAAGGAAACACTACACAGTATAACTCCCCTGGGAGAGGAAACTTCAATCCTCATGGTGAATTCAGAGGACGAGGAAGAGGAGGAGGTATGGGTTGAGGCCAAGGACAAGTCATTTGTTACAACTACACACAAACAGGACACTTAGCAATGGACTGTCAGAACCCTTGCACTACTTGCAGCTACTGCAACTCTTTCAAGCATGTCATCGAGGAATCTCCAACATTGCTCGCTAAACTTTAAGAGAAGCGGGGACCTCAGTAGAACCCGCAAGTGCAACTGATATATGTTGAACCTCGTGGAGAATACCCTAGAGTCATTGTTATAACTAGAGGAGGCGTTTTTATAGGAGAAGATAGACTAACCCAAGGAAATACTACAGAAGACTCAGGAGTCAGGAAAGCTTAAGAGAAGACCTAAACTTTTGATGCAAAGAAAGAAAGACAAATATTTGAGGAGGCAAGAAAAGAGTTCAAAGGAGACCAAGGTTCTTCATCAAATACATGGCCATAAGAAAGAGAATATGGAATTCCTCTGTCATTCGATCAATCTTATTTTACAAAAGAAGGACAAGAGGTAAGAAAGCTCATGGAATTTTTATATACTTGTATTAAGTTGATTTAGGATGAGAGCATTGTACAAGAGCTACAAAATTTAATCAGATAGTATGAGATAAGAAGGATAAATCCTTTACTGAATAAAGCAGTACATCAACTATCCAAGAAGAGAAGGACAAATAAGGAGCTACACTTGAACGCTCATATAGGAGAATATGATATAAAATATGTGGTCCTCGACTGTAATGTCCCCCACCTCTTAGAGAGGTGATGAGGAGACTCAGTGGCCTGGGCACCCCCACTAGGTCATAGTCTCACACTGAGGGGGGAAAAGTCAAGAAGTTAAAAATTATATTTTTAAGTTGACTTAAGAAAGGAAAAGAATAAAGGAGTAAAAGATAACTCAATAGAAGAATAGAAGATTAACCCTGGGAGTTAACCTAACTCAACAGAGAATTAGAAGGAAAAGTATAAGTAAGAGGCTGGGGTGCACCTATTATTCATTCTGGTTTTGGATTAGCAT
>SNQJ01S0003661.1:29804-54182 GCA_010110895.2 Picea sitchensis | reverse complement strand
TTGTATATATGAGTTCCTCTCAGAAAAAAAACCAAATTTGAAAAACAAATCGTCCGAAATGGAGTCCGGGAAGTCAAGATATTGAAGTTTTAAAATCTGTGGTTTTCAGGGTTTTTTCCGTGGACGACGACGCGATTGTTTTTTTTATTTATGTAGCTTATGGAGGCAAAATTTTCCCAAACAAATTACATATCTGATTTCCTCTCACAATATCACCCAATTTAAAAAAAAACATCAGCCGAAACGGAGTCCGGGAAGTGAAGTTATGAGCATTTTAAATTCAGCATCTTTTTAGGGTTTTTTCCGAAAAACGCCGCGATTTTTTGTATTAATTTATTGTTCTATTTTTTTGGGTTTTTTCATGATGGAAGTGGGAATGCAGAGTTCATTAATTTTCATAGGGTGCTTATATGGATATTTCTTCTCAAACCCTCAAATAAATTCTATAGATTACTGAAGCATTCAAAGCTCAATTGTTTGACACATTGAATGACAAAATAAATGGTTTTGTAGATGGCATCAATGATAGTTTTCATAGTATTCAAGATTCTCTGGATAAAATGCAGGAGAGGTTTCTTATGGTGGACCTCAAGGATGAATATAATAGAGAAATATATGTTTGGTATGATTTTGAGGCCGATTTCGATGATTGGTATATGGATAGTTGTCGTTTCTGGGATGCCAACCACTTCCATATTTTATTTGATGACTCTACTCCACCTTCTATAGAGAAAATCAATGTCCCACATCAGGAGCTAGTTACCAGTGTCCAACCTGCATATTCTACAATGGTATTGTTCCTTCTAGATTCATATTTGATCATCTCCCACTATGTGTATGTATATTCTTATTTGGATCCACATGATAAGTGTCAGTTATGGGAGCATCATTTTCAGTTGGTTATTGGGTGCCGATATCTTCCATGTGGGTTTTACATGAACAATTGGACATGGGACCCTAGTTTACAATAGAGGTAGATTACTTTAGCATGGTGGCTACCATTTCTCAATGGGACCTTGGTTCTTTAGTCTAGTTCAACACTATGGTCTACACTTATCCATGGGACCTTGGTATATGGTTGTACATCAAGCGTTGAGGACAATGCTTTCATAAGGGGGATGAAATGTAAGGTATCTAGAGAGGTAGTGGGAGGGCCCAGAGGACCCATGATGATAATAGTGGAGGCCAATCAATGTAAGGTGGACTAGGTCCACTATATTATTAAATAATACCCACTATGGTAGTTAGATATAATAAATGGGTAGTTAGATATAATAAATATAAGAGGACTTCTTAGAATGTTCTACTTCTAGAATATTCCTCCTCTGGAATGTTCTTAGGTGATGGTAGAACTATATAAAGGGTTTCAAGAAATGTAATGGGACATGAAGAGAAGTATTGTATTTAGAGTGGTATCTCAATAAGAGGAAGCCCCCTCGAAGAGGCAAGTGAACAGGAGAGGATCCCTTCCATAATAGGATCCATTGTATAGTGTTGCCCTACCTCAAGGGTTTTTATATAATAAAAGAGTTTTTTCATATTGTTCTTGTATATCTGTTGTGTTTTTGTATTCAGGTCTTTGAATCTTAACGACCCAGGGTACAAAAAGTGGGGTGCATCCCTCACAGAAAATAAGGAAGCCAACACAAAAAAAAGAGGAATGCAAGAAAAATAAGTATGACATAGAAGACCCAGTCATCACCTTGACAAAGGATGATGTGGAGCTAGTCGCAGACAAAGTCTAATATAGGGGGTAATAAGTGGTCCGCATTACAGAAGAACAACGTGAAGAGATAATGACCAATATCATAGAAGACCATGAGAATCTCCAACAATTACAGAGCTAGGCAAGACCATAGGCCACAATGCAATAATAGGAAAAGATAGAATGCCCACCTGTGCAAAAAGAAGGAGAGGAGACAGTGATAGTCTAATGAAGGGAGATATTTACAGTCATGCACCAAATGATCAGTTTGGATAAGGAGATTGCACAGAAACCCCTGGGGATGTGTAACAATTGGAAGTTGTCATGGAACATGTTATCTCTCCAAGAAACCCTTTGTGGTTGCAGACCAAAGGTGCTTGGTAACTTAAGAAATGAATATTTTTTGTATTTTGTGAATGTGGATCAATGGGACAACTCAATACAGCTTATAGCATTCAAACATGAAAATGATAAGCAAATGAAGACAGTGCTTTCAAGATTGATTAATCCCGGTAGCTTTAAAGTGGGTGAGAACAAATTGTAACTAAACCCGTGCAAAGCAGGGTCTAGAAGACAATCAAGAAACTTATTATCGGGCTATTAGCTAAACAATGGGATAACAACCATTCACAGCTTGATAACACAGATAATAATGTAGAAGAAAGATGGAAAGGCGACCAGTAAAGCTGAAAAAGAAACACGTGATACAGTATTAGCATAGAAAGTCACAGTACAAAAGAAAGTATTCTCTATCGAGTCGAACCTCTAGAACTCAAATGTCTTTGGCTTTTATAGCCTGTGCAATCAGTTTTCAGATCCTAAAACAATGGATCGATATTCTAAAATAGAAAGTCAAACTAATTCACAAAAGATAAGGAGAGATCCCTCAAGATGAGGTCCAACCTCTATCTTTTGGTCTTCAAACATTGGTTGAAGTTGATGAAGTGTAGCCTAGCCTTCAAGGCTCTTTGATCACTGCTCCTTTGAAAGTGGAATTGGAATTTGATGATGTGTGCCAAAAATCCCTATCCATTTTTCCATGAAAATCACTAAATCTAGTCAAAAAATGCCCTTTTAACTTTCATCTCCAAAATGGCCTTGGGTTTGATTTGATAATTCATAACCAACTTATTGAAGAAGGATTTAAACCAAACAAACCCAAAATTCTTGATACGGTAATTGGCTATTACGGCGCAGCTGACTTTCCTTGAAACACACAGAAAATACTGCTCTTCTTATTTGTTGAAAGTGGCCACTTTCCATAGCTAACTAGCAAAATTACGCCCTTGGTGAAAGTGCATAATTTTTCAAAATCAATTTTCTCGGTCATGGAAAGTCCATTTTTACGTCTTTAGATGGTGATCGTCTACGGAATCTAATCTTTCCAATGGTGTTTTAATATCTTCATTTGGAGCTTAGGAAGGGATTGAAAAGTGCCCTGCAATTTTGAGTATCATTCTTTCCATTTTGCAATTCAAAACCCTAAACAATCTTTTGTGAACAATATGCGATATGGAACCAAATTTGATTTGATGTTGCCAACTTGGGAGTACAGCCTCTGTTAGTTGTTTGATAATCTTGACTTTCCTCGTCGCGACTTTGTAACTTCCGCTCAATAGGCATGGAAAGTATACTCAACAGAATAGCCTCTTGTAAAAATCCTCCTTTGTTGTGAAGCATGCACTTCAGCGAGCATGACCTTTGAAAATTGTTCCTTGAAATTGCGAGAAAGCATGCACTTTCAACGGCCTTACGCTCAACTTTTGGACACGTTAGTGATGAAAGTGTAAAATGAAAATTTGAAAAGGCTTTATAGGTCAAAACCAAAACCAAGACTGCGGCTAAAAAGACTCAACAATGGATGCGAGCTGCTCCGATAGCCATGCTATCCCATAAAACCGTAAAAATGACATTGCTATTTTGGGAGTTAACATTTAGCTCCAAATGGGATGGGCATCTCCCCATGAGGTGACCAAGAACCTAGCTAGACTCGGTAGCCTTTAGCATTAGGCATGGAGTCATTGACCTTTTGATTGGTTAATGAGCACACACGGGCTTGCCTAAACCAACGAAAAACAGAAATATTTCAAAAAATCGGCTGGATGAATCCTAGGTTACATGCAAAGAAAAATACCTCGAATATTTTGTTATTTTGTGGAATGGTTCTCCAATGTCATTAAGCATTGACATGAGCTGCTCTCGTCAATTGTTGAAAGTTTTGAGATCAACTGGATATCCTCATTTGAAACCAAGCGACAAGGCCATTTGGAAGACCGTTAGCGGCCAGTTCTCTCATGTAGAGGTTTCTATGGAGATGTAAATGGTAAAACCACATCTCAAGTATTACAGTATTTTTAATACGGATGATCTTCAAAAAGTAAAGCTAAGCTGATATAAAATACTAGGATCTACTCCCCGAATAAGGTGCCTAAGGGCATCTGCAGCAGTCTTTTGGAACTTTGATATCTGTACTTTCTAGTAGGTGTAAAAGTGCCTAACAGCTTCTATACTCTGGACAAAAACACGAATATCTTCACTATGGCGATTACAAATTTCTCAACATAAATCTGACAACTTCTTTTTACTTCCATAGAGCTGTTTTAAATAGTTTACATGAGGAGGTATTCCACCAACAACTGTAAACTTCCATAGATAAAATAGAAACCAAAGCAACAACATATTCTTGTTTCTGTTATGGGATAAATCGGTAAGGATATCAAAGGCGAACACCCTCTAAATCCTTCTCTCTTCCATTTTGGGATAATGTGCCCTTGCCCATTTCAGCACAAAATCATAGACTACATCTTCTGAAGCCACTTGCAATTCATCACTGGATAAACTGCCTCCACACCTGCCAATAGAAAAGCCATAACGTCATCTTGGAACTTTGTAATATCTTTAAAGCGCTTACGTCAGGAATATTGTATTTTATATCAGTTAGTGGTGACTCCGGAATCAACTCAAGAACATTTAATCAAAGGATCATTTTTTTAATTTACATTGACGACGAGGAGTTTAATCTCTTTGATGCCCACATGCATGGAAAGGATTATGATATTCTAATTTCTAATGTGACGTTGAGAAAAAGAATGCTCTTGCTAAAAATATAAAGTATCACTTTGAAATTAGATATGTAATGGTGGGAAGCCTTTATACGAGATAGTGCAAAATGTACCAAATTATACTTGACTCTATGCATGTATCGTTTGATCTGAAAGAGAACTAGTTGGAACGCTGCACATTTGTACTTCAAACCATCTAAATTTTCTCCACTGTAGATTTTTCTTCTGTTAAATCAACATCGTTTTTCTCTAAGAGATCATCACAAATCTCAAGAAGTCGATATGCAAGAGGAGGAATTCGAGGTTTCGGCATGTTAATATGTATGTTGCATTATCTACAATTAGAACAACATCCTGTCAAAATTCTTCTCTACTTTTGTAATCAAGTTTCTTAACCTTATGCCTGATTGTAGAGAGATCCATTTGATGCTTCACATATTCCATGAAAATAGTCAGGGGTATCCTTCTTCGATACAGGCTTTAGAAGTAAATATGACACATCAGTCTCACTTCTCAATTTCTCCACTATATTTTACAGTATGTTTGACAGAAAAAACTTTCCTCCTCTTCGTCGTTTTGTTTCCAACTATGATCAGTTCCATCATTGGCACTAGGCCATGAATACTGGTTTGAATAGCATCAGAACCCTTTCTCGAGATCACTTACAAATGGAAGTGCGAACAAACGGTGGTGAACTGCCCCAAATAATATCACCGACCAACATACAGGAAGCCTCAGAAGCTAGGACACCTTAAGGAACCCGATGGCAGGACCAAAGAAGAATTGAAACACGAGGAGAGACTTGGTGACTAAATGGCAGAGGAATACTCTCTATATTGATGAAAATCTTCCACTAGGGTCGAAACAACAGCTAATGCCTTACAATTCTTCTATAAAATAAAGAACTTATCAACCAACTCAACTTCAAATTCGAAGCTGAGGAAAAGGGTGCATGAATCCTTTGCGGATCAAAAATAAAAATCGATCATGATGCGCATACAAACTGAATTCAGGGCTTTTGTTGTAATGCGGGTTAATGCGATGAGGCTGAGGAGTTGAAATGGTAGTCTTTGAAGTTCACGGTCGTTTTGCATTAGTAACCACCCACGGAGAAATTGTGCACAATTGGTCAGGTTTGAGCGCTTACCTCCCTTAGGGTTAGGCTGGTAAGGACTTTGAAATCTTGGCGTGGCCGTGCCAAGAATGCGCTCCTCTGCTTAACAATTCAGCGTGGCCCGGTATACATCTTCTTGAATAGATTTACTGTGATGATGCTGCCTGCGTATTGTGCTGGTACTGTTCATCTTTGCACGGGCAATCTTTATTAGCAACATAGCTCCATTGATTTAAGATATGTAAACAGCCTGCCCTCGAAAGTAAACCTAGTACACACATCATCAAAATTTGGCACGAACTGGTAGACATAACACTGTGGTGATGTTGCTTGCCCAATCTAGAAAAGCCAACTTTCCATCTCTTATTTTGATTCGCCCGATATCTTGAGAGCAATGGTTGCCTCCGCCCCATCCAATCTGTTGCTTTCGGCCGGAGGATATCGTAGTAACCACGATTAAGAGTTGGTAGAAACTCTTTTCGGACAAGCTGTGATAAATATGCTTTAACTTGCGCAGAGATTATGACTCGATACTATAAGAAGTCTCTTGTCCTGAAACCGGTCATTGTCAATGGCGGAAAATAGAACTTTTAAGAGAGTAGTCAATGGGCTTGATATCCAACCCAAACCATTGGAGTTCCCCCATCAACAATCCAGATGAAACAACTGCAGTGATATCAACCAACGCCCTTGGCTTGGAGACCTTCAAAACAAGCTTCAGATTTCTCTCAAAAACTCATAAAATCATCACTGTATAGTGGACCGCCCTTTGAGAAAGCACGTGACCTAAATCTCAACTGACCTATCTGACAAGCAAGAACTCCTAACACATAATATCCCACCCGCTGAGGAGGTAAGGACATTATTATCTCATTTTCTCCTGGATTTAGCAAAGGACCTTTCGAGCATTTTACAACTTTAACACCTTCATTTGCACTGAATGTTGCTATTAGAGTGAAGCTTAGTGATTCTAGGAAAATTTCACCAGGAAAAGCAACTCCGGACTATGCAATTAGATTTCTTTGGATCACTCTCACATATAGATCAATTAGGTCTACGACTTTCAGGAGAAGGTGATTAATGGCGACACGCTCCGAGCTGATCTGATTCTTCATTTCACCTATAAAGCCAGTCGGATCACCTCGATGGGTCTTCAAATCCAAATAATCTATTATCTGATGTTCTTGTTTGTTGTCACTACCTTGATGGAGACAGCTGATTACGGTGTGAAGGTTTAGAATGCTCTCAACCTGAACTTCCTACCAGATCACCAAAGGCCGGAGTCATTTGAAGACTGAGGACATCTGGTGAGTTTCTAGAACAATATTTCTCTTTTTTGAAAGGCACTCTACTATTCTTTAGAGGCATACATTGCAACCATGATGTGGAAAAGCTTGAAGGAATGGATAAATCTTCCCAAATTAGAAATTGATGATTAAGTGATTGTTAGGTTCTCTAAGGCACAAGCGGCCTTCTTTTGCTTGTTTTATGAGATCTAGGCCCGAAAAGATCTGCTTGTTCATAGCAGAAGCTTATTCGCTATCTACCCTACACTAACTAATACATGTTACCTCTCATCAAAAGTGAAATCATGCTTCAATGAAGCCATGTCGGAAGATGATTCTTGGCCATTCTTGATCTTAGCCCAAAAAGTATTCGGAAGCCATATGGCCTTGAGAAATATGATTGATATGAGAGAAAAATTGTTTCCTAGATAGACAAAATGTTTTGATATTTGCGTGCTCATAGATTCCCAAGAAAATTTTGTAATAGGGTCGCAAAAATCATGAAAGAATACCTCTTGAGACGCTTCTCCCAACTGTAAATTGAAGAGATATTGAAAACTACATTTACTAATCACATTGTTGAATGCAGGTTGTTCGAGATCTGTTGGAGAAACATATGCAATACGTTGTTTGATAGATGATGAGTTCCTTGCCACCATCCTCTCTTCTAAGTGTTGCAATTTTGCCTTTAATGCATAAGGTCTAAAGTGTGGTACGCCCATAGCTTGTCTTCTTGGTCAATACATTCTTGATCATGATTCTCGTTTTTCTAGCTGAAGATTAATGATCCTTACAAATTTGATAGTAAATTTGTCTCGTCATCTTCTACAGTCCACGGGTAATCACTTCATTGTCTTGTTAATTTTCTCCTTTTGAAGCTTTCAAAGGAAACAATCTCATCTTCAAGGCAATAACATGAGTCGATAGATGCATTTGATCCAATAACGAAAGCATCACTATAGTTATCATGATGTGGATTACTAATCTCTTGATCATAATGGATAGTATTCACTTCAACAACATACTCTTCATGAAGATCATTGACCACAACATGCATACATTTCTAATCATCTCTTTGGTGGGCGATTGAAATTTCGGAAATAACAAACTATTCATCAACCTCAGAGGGAAAATGATCGTTATGATGGATAACTAAAGAAACGAATTCTTCAGATTGATGAATATCAGAAGTATTATTAATAGAATAATCTTTAGTTCCTTTATCATCCATTTGTGGTTCATCGTGGTGAGAAGGTACAGTATCATGAAGATCATTAGAAGGTGATGGAGAGATCCTTCCCTCTTTTCATCTTCAGCTTTGTTATGCAAGTTTAATTCTTCACAACAATTATCAAATAAAAGCTCATGGAAAGAACTTTCATCGGCGTTGATTGAATGCTTTGTGAAAGTCCTTCAAAGGCGAAATACTTGAAGAGGGTAAAGAGAATACCACTTACGTGCATCACCATTCAATGAAAACATGAACATCTTCGTACGAACATCTTCATGCTGCAGTTTTAATAGCTCCATGCATTCATGAAACGAGGAGGTGTTAGGATTATCATCTTTCTCTCTCGGGAAGCAATTGAAAATCTCCCATTCGACATATCAGTCTTGGATGTGGGAAACCGAGGCCCGAGAGAAATCGAGGTGCAAACCTCCAGGAGCCAAAGAAACAAATGCTTTTATCTGAATATTATTAATTAAGCCCTTAGAATTAAGCCCTT
Source organism: Picea sitchensis (assembly GCA_010110895.2). Taxonomy (NCBI): domain Eukaryota; kingdom Viridiplantae; phylum Streptophyta; class Pinopsida; order Pinales; family Pinaceae; genus Picea; species Picea sitchensis. The sequence continues at coordinate 45,288 of SNQJ01S0003661.1, read as the reverse complement.
CATGGAGTCGGATAGATGATTACAACACGATAGTGTCTATTCATGTCTATCATCAGAAATAGATGCGCTTGTAGTTCTCGAGGGAAGATAATACGAGACTTCGACTCCCCAGACAACTGGCATATTTGTTATCTCTCCAAGAAACCCTTTGTGGTTGCGGACCAAAGGTGCTTGAAGTAACTTAAGAAAATAGATATTTTTGTATTTTGTGAATGTGGATCAATGGGACAACTCAATGCGGCTTATATCATTCAACATGAAAATGATAAACAAATAGGCAGTGCGCAAAGATTGATTAATGTTGAGGTAGCTTTAAAGTGGGTGGAGAACAAATTGTAACTAAACGAATGCATAGCAGGGTCTAAGATACCTGATCAAGAGATTTATTATCAGGTTATGAGCTAAACAACAGGATAACAACCATTCAAATCTTGACAACCACAGGATAATAATGCGAGAAGAGAAAAGATGGAAAGAGTGACAATCAAAAGCTGAAAGGAAGCACGTGATCACGTATTAGCATAGAAAGTCACAGTACAAAAAGTATTCACTCTATCGAGTCGAACCTCTAGAACTCCAAATGTCTTTGGCTTTTATAGCCTAATACAATCAGTTTTTGGATCCTAAAACAATGGATCTGAAAAATGATTGTAAAAGGCTATAAATATAAAGTCAAAACTGATTCACAAAAGATAAGGAGAGATCTCAAGATGAGATTGACCTCTATCTTTTGGTCTTCAAACTTTGGTTGAAAGTTGATGAAGTGTAGCCTAGCCTTCAAGGCTCTTTGATATGTTCCTTTGAAAGTGGAATTCAGATTTGATGATGTGTGCCAAAAATCCTATCATTTTCCCCTTGAAAATCACTAAATCTAGTAAAAAAAAATTGCCCTTTTGACTTTCATCTCCAAAATGGCCCTTTAGATTTTGATTTGATAATTCATAACCATCTTATTGAAGAAGGATTTAAACCATTCAAAACCAAAAATTCCTGATCTGGGCGAAAAATTTGAAAATAATGCAGCCATGGCGACTTTCAACGGCCTTTTGCTTTGAAAATCTATCTATGACGTTAGAAATTTATTTTTCAAAACTGTGTTTCGAAATTACTTTTGAGCATGAATTTTCCGTGTTTTCTTGGATACAAGCAATTTCACAGACTTGCCGTATTTGAGCCATTTTGAATGGTATGCAGAATCCCAGCTTCTCCGATGGAATAGCTTTGTTTTGGGAAGCGGAGGGACAGAAAGTTACACGGAACACGGTATAATTGCTTTACGTTCGAAACCTGGCACCTTTGTAACAATGTCTGATATGGAACGAAAGATTTGATTTGATATTTGCCTTGGCAGGGAGCCTGGCTTGTGTTAAAATTTGATAATCTTGACTTTCCTCGGCGGTCGCAGCTTTGTAGAAAACGCTCAATAGGCGTAAAGTATGCACTCAACGCTGTCAGCATACTCTTTGTAAAAAACACTCAACAAATTTACGTGGAAAGCATGCTGTTAGCTGTTGATAATCTTGACTTTCCTCAGCGTGCGACTTTGTGAAAACCGCTCAATAGCTGTGGAAAGTATGCACTTTCAACATCGCGCCTCTTTGTAAAAAGCACTCCTTAGCTGTGGAAAGCATGCACTTTCAACAGCGCATGACCTTTGAAAAACTGTTCCTTAGTTGCAGAAAGCATGCACTTTCAACAGCGCACGCTCAACTTTTGGACACACGTTAGCTGATGAAAGTGTAAAATGAAAATTTTGAAAAGAAGACTTTATGGGTCAAAACCAAAACTTAAGTTTTGGAGCTAAAAAGACTCAACAATGAATTGCGGAAACTATCAATAGCCATGCTATCCACCATAAAACCCGACCAAAATGATGGTGCTATTTTGGGAGTTAACAGAACAAATACACACCAAGGAACTATACAGACTCCAGTCTAGCATCCTACAAGAAGTGCAGTCCAGGGCCCACACAGATGCAACAAAATTGGAGGTGGGTAGAGGAGTCGCTGAAATGATACAAATCACATGTGACTAACTAAATTCAGATAAAGAAGAGGATACAAGATGCACAGATAAACTGGAACAAGGATTAACAATGGTTTATGATCGCATCCTAGACAATGCGCAAGAACATGAGAGGAGTGCAGAGGAGAAGATCAACATGATCTCACAAACAATTGATAAATAAAGGAAGGAAATTGAGGAGCTCAAAGAAAGGCTCAATCCTACGACTCCTCCTAAAGTCCAAGAATACAAAGAACAAAAATCTGCACTCTAGATAGTTGAGATGTAGAAAGAAGCAAAGGCACAAGAAGAGTTGCTTGATAGAGTTGCACAGACATGGAATCTCCTAGAAGAAGACAAGAAGGTCCAATAGTGGGACCAAGAAGAGGATACAATCAATGCTTCCATACAAGAGATAAAGCAAAGACATAAAACAATGAGCATCAAAGACTACTTGAAGGGCACTCAAGGCATGAAGAATCTACAGACAGAGTTGAAAACCGTGCAGACAAAGAAGCAAGAAAGACAAGCTGAATTGGAACCCCTCCAAGAACAAGAAACACAGTTGATTGCGTTGTCAGAGGAAGAGAATAAAAGTATGGCACAGTCACACAAAAGGGTGAAACATTGATGTAGGAGGAGATAACAATGCAGTTAGTAGAGGCGGTAATAAGAAAAGTTGTGCACATCAAGGAAAAAGGAAGGAAACTAGCAGAGGAGTTCCATAGTTTGGACACAACAATACAAGGAACGTGCACTACCTGAGTGTCTCGAGATGAGCCACATGTCAGTGTTGGGGGCCTGTTGGGTGCAATCCTATTTTGAGGAAAGTCTTGTTTTGAGGAAATACCTATTTTTGGAAGGAAAGACCTAATTTAGGAGAACACGCAATAGCTCGCAAGAAAGAAGCATGCACAAAAATAATGAAAAGCAACATGCAAGAGGAAAATCCATGTGCGAGGAGGTAGAAAATCCTAACCATGTTAGGGTTAGTGTTTTTTTATAAGGATTGTAATAGTTGTAATCTTGTAAAATAGTATAAATAAAAACCTATGAGGTCTAGATTAAGGATCTGTTTAGTTGATTAAGTGGTGAAAGATTGTTGAGAATTGTTTCTCAAATCTGTTGAGTTGTAGAAGAGTCGCGTAAGCTAGATTTTGAGGGTTAGATCACAGGTTGAGGAGCCCGGTGTGATCTAGTCTGCCTCATAGAGGTTCCTTAACCTCATCAGGATTGTATTAGTGAATATATAATGTGTGCATCTCTAGATTTTGTAGAAGACTAAATAAAAGAGAAGAGAAGCCAAATATTTGTGGTCATAGCCCAGGAGTGGGTGAACCATGGTAAAACCTGTGTTCTATGTGATTTTTATTGAATGGTTACTTTTTTCTAATGTTTATCTTATGAATGAATGATTAACTAGATGCATTAGAATCCAGACATGAGGCTAAAGATGAATGAATCCTAGGAATACTTGAATGAATAACGTGTTTAAGGAATAAAGAGAAAAATTATACACTCCCATATTCCCACTCATTCCTATACTGCAAGCACTTGAGCATTGCAGTCACCGAAAGAGCTATCTCAGGTGAGATTACACAATGTGCACTGCGCGCAGTGTTTCCTTATGTTTTACCAAGAGGGTCGATAGTTTTAGAGGGTTTTGTTGGAAACCTGCTTAGATATGAACCTTGGTCAACCCAAGAATAAGTAGAATTGAGAGAGATATAATCCAACATTGGTCCTCCCTACATCGCTACATTAACTCTTCATGGTTTCACTATGGGGTTACAAGTATGGTTTTTTTTCACTCCTTTGTTCTTGAATTCCTTTTCTGCTCCCCAAGCAATCTCTCCACCACAAGAACATCAACCTATTGTTGACCCTTTGTATTCTTCACCCTTCTTGTCTTCTTTCGTTTCTTCTTACTTTCCTTCTGAAAGCCTTGTGAATCTAGTATTTAGGAGGCTAAGATGAAGAAGAAAAGGAAGAATAATAAGAAGAAAAATAAGTAAGGGGGAAATCCACCAACCAATGCGGCAAGTGTTGATAATGTTGAAAAGCTACCAAGATAGGTTGCAAACCCAAATTCCCTTGAAGTATTTGTAAGGATGAGCACCTTCTTAAACATTTCCCTGGTATTCCCAAGGTTTTGGAAGTGTGGTCCACGGGTTATCAATAACACATTTTGCTAGCTGTTGCAGGTCATGTTGGTGAAAACCCATCAACTGGTGATCATAAGGTTGGGGGAAAAAAGGTAAAGTCAAGATTCCTTGCTGGTTATGCAGGGATATGAACCTCACTTAAAATTTATCTCATATGCATGAAGCTTCACAATTGTTGGAATACATTGTTGTTTCCCAGCAACAACACCCAATTACTTCCCATGAGTCCTCTCCCAGCTAGTTGTTGGTTGATGAAGTGGTTGGTCTAATTCAATACTTAGTTGATCCCACTCTTTCTTTAGAGAGTGAAGTGGATATTTCTTAGGATTTTCTTCTCACTTCAGATTCCTCCGGACAAGGGGGCATTTCAACGGAACCCCCTCCAAGTAATGGAGCCATTTCTTTTGATTGGAATATTTTGGAGGAGCCTCACCTTTCGTCCTACCTTCCTTTCCAAATCAAAGTGAAGGTTTGCGATAAGATCATGGTAAATCACATTATTTTTTATGAAGGCGCTTCTATTAGAATTCTATTCTTGACTTAGCAAGATTTAGGTTCCCCTTATATTGTGTTGGTTACACATTATTTGTTGGATTTTAATAGAATATCGAGTGAACGTTTAGGGATCCTTCCTCAAATTCCCATCATCTTAGGAGGGAAATATTTCTATATTGATGTCATGGTATTCCAAGGCCCTATTGGCACATGGGCAGACCTAGGGTTCAATGATTCAACAACGCACCAACAAAACCCTAACTACCGGCCCTTTCGGCAACACTTGCAAAGCAGATGAAGTCTCACCCTAGGTAGAGGCAGGGGGGATTGCAGGACTCAAGTGTCTATAGCCTAGCTGGGACATAGATATATGATTACACACTTCAACAAAGAACTTATCCAATAGTATGTATTCAATTATGATTCTTATTCACATCGCAGATTAAACCTAAATATAGAACAACACTGTAATAAACAGATCAACACCTCTAAGCACTTAGCATCAGTTCAGATCTAACATTCATTCACATATAAAGCACTAAGCCTCAATGAATCTACCTATCATACATCCAGAATAGTGCACTAAGGAAATATAAACATAACAATCATGAACACATAACACAAAGCATAATAACACAGGCTATACGTGGTTCACCCCAGTGTGAGGCTACGTCCAAAAAATCTTCTTCTTCTTTATTAGCTTCTTCCAATATTCTTACATGCACCAAGACATAGATCAAAATTCTCATATGACAGGAGATCTACGTGCACCTCGCTAGATCCTCCTTCCTTGAATCAAATCAAGGCACCAAGACTTACACCGTTGTGCACAAAGAACTTACAAAACACTTTCACTTAGCTCTGCAAGTCTTAACTCATTCGTGCACAAAGCCAACTATCCCAACACTAAGCTTATCAATGGATAGTAACCAACTAACTCCACTTGCACTTATCTCTACAAGTCTTACATGCAGGAATTCTACAGGTATGCACAAAGCATTCATAACTATTCACACTTAGCAACCTTCACAGGTTCTTGCACAAATCCGATCAAAACTACTTCTTACATCTCTTACCTACTTATTTATATATTAAAAAATAGGCCTAAACATGGGTAAACCCATGGTTCGACATCCCATACCCATTACATAAACCCTAAAATCCCCAAAATCTTGCAAAATGGGCGAGATCCCACGATCCCCACTTCGCCTAGGTGCTCCATCTTTGACTAGCCTGTCGAAGTTCCAAAAATGGTCAAGGGCCAATAGGCTGCCAACACTCACCTGTGACTCATCCCAAGTCATTATGATCTAGGAAACACTACTTCGAAGGCCTCGATCTTAGCTTAAGGTGCCTTGACTTTCTTCTTCGCTAGAGCCTCCTACTCGACAAACTCCAGAATGAATTTCTCAGTGACAGGCCCTTCTAGGCATTGTTCCATTCTTGCGACCACCTATTCCAACTGTGATCCTTTTCCCTCGGGCTCTTCAAAAAGTGTGCAGGCTTTTTCCTGCACCGACTGGAGTCTTTGTGTCACCTCCATCACTCTACTCTGGATGGCAGTGACTTGCTACTGAACTACACGCTACTCCTATGACCTCTTCATCTTCTCCACTGCTGTAAGAAGCTTCAAATGCACTTGCACAGTCGATGCCTGTTGCTTTGCCTCCTGGATATGTGACTCCAATGTCCTCATTTCCAGGTCTTCTGTAAGGTGCTCATAGGTCTGCACACTTCGATTACTTAGTTTCTTTCATTCTAAAACCAACGCCCTAATTCTTTCGACCGCGTTCCTGGCAGTTTCTTCCCTCTGATCTCTTACTTCTTGCGTAGTTCTCTATGCTTCTTGAAGTTATAGATCTTCTACTCTTGCTTGAAGCTATTGAATGGCCTCAACGAGCTTTCCCACTTGGCTCTCTATTGTATTTTCTTCCACATGTTCCAATACTGGCACAGAGCGAAGTGCTCTAGTTACTACCTCTCTGACCACAGTCTTCTCTACGAGCAGCTGGTCTTTATCTTTCTGGATTTTCTCTTTGTCCTCCTCAAAATTTGCTCTAATGTCATCTTTCTCTTACTGTGCAACCCAAAGTTTCTCTAGGGATTCCTCATTTTCTTGCTTCAAGGCCTCTGTGGCCTACTCTTTTTGTTCCTAGACTCGACGAAGGCGAGCCTCTGTCGCATCTGCTATCCTTCACAATTGGGTGGGCGCATCCCCTAATTCTACACCTTTTGATGACGACGACATAGTAGACATTGTGCGGCTCAAGTAGAGGGCTTGTTGTACCCTCTTTAGCTCTACCTCGATTCTGTCATACATCATCTCCTGCTTTTCTTCATGTTGTTGCAAGATACCCTCTGAAGCATCTTATACAGCTACGATGATGAGGTCAACATCATCCATTGTGAGCACATTCTATGACTGAGGCTTGTTGGTTCAGGATTTCTTCCGTGCTGAGGGTTTCTTTGGAGAAACCTTCCTTTTCTTTGATGTCTCTACCTCTGTTAGCGGATCCTTTGGTGGTGTTACTTGGAAATTTTCTTTCTTGTCTTATTCCCCTTTCTCTTCTTGGTTTACTTCGTTGCCTCCTCCTCCTCCAAGTAAGTCAGGCACAGTTCCTCTGATGCATTTTCCTTCTCTTCACTATCTATGTCTTGCACTTCCTCCTTTTCCTTAATTTTCTTAGCACTGCTTGGTCCATCATACTCAATCCTGGTGACCACAGGACTTTCGATGAGGTCGGGGTTAGAGAGTTTTTCATCTCTAACCAGTAGAAGGAATTCATTCGACCATTCCTTGGTTATCTCCTCCATGTATTCATCATTCAATTTTTAATAGGACTTCATCTCCTCCTTGGTTTCATCCCTCCACGTAGTGATGTAGATGAAGTGGCGGTCTGCTCAGAACTTCGCTAGTGGACTGTAAGTATGAAAAGTGTTTGGGGTCATTCGGGGGAATGACACAATGGCATGCGTGAGTTGTAGGTAGTAAGCATGGAAAACCACATTTGATTGCCACCGCTTCACCATATCGCTTGTATACCACAAGGTGGTGAACCTCATGTCCAATGGTTTGGATGGATCAAATTTAGGGAATGTCGCTCCCTCTAGCATCTCCCAAGTGAAAAATGATATTAATATCAACAACCAACTAAAGTGGAACTCGTAGCCTTGGTCCTGTGCTTTGCAACAGTCCTTCTCTAAATCGTTGATGAGGTAGCTCGCCCAGTTCATATGCATCCCTTCGATGCACTTCCTTGCAAGGTCGACTATGAATCCTGTTACTTGCGTAGGGAGGTTCTTTCTGACGATATTTCCTTCTATCAGCTGAAAATCTAGGCGCACTGTGCCATCCTGGATGGAGGCTACCTTGTAGCCTCACTTCCCCTTCTCCACATCTCCATATGCTTCCTTTATACGCTGCACCAAGGATCAATCTAACGTCCTCCCTGGGTAGAATTTATGAGGATCTGGTCCCTGCATGCTTAGTCTAGTAATCAGATGGATCAGTGCCAGATCCACAGTCATGTGCCTATATAACTAGAGATAGCCTCCATGGTAGCACAACAAGAGGATTTTAACACACGCGTTAACCTCCTAATGTCTGCCGAAGTGGGGGATCTTCATGACGTTCAAGATCATTGACCTCACGATCTCCTTGATCCATGGATGAGGAACTATCTTAGGATTCTTCCCAGCCATCTTTGTCAGGTACCGATGCGGTGCAAGCATCGCATAATTATTCATGTCGTTGAGGTTAAAATCACTTATCTTAAGAGATGGTATCAGTCGCAACTGCGGTCCTACTACGCGTATCCATTTCGGGAAGTACGTAGTGATGAGTGTGTATTCAAAATCCCTTGGGATGTTGTCACGACTAACCATGCCAGCCAAGGGCAGGATGTAGTCGGGAAAGACCGACGGGATCTGCTTTGCATTCACCAGATCGTCGTAGTTCTTTCTTCTCTTTTTCATCACGGTTCGAGATGGCCCAGATCGACGTCCAGTCAACGGGGATGCTTGCAATCCTCCCATCGATGAGGCCTATACTCCTATAGACATAAATTTATTAGGCATAAGGTCTATTAAGATCTCCTCCAGAGACTTCTCTACTGCGTTGTGTTCGCCCGACATACACGCTCGTGGTCATATAACTCAGGTAGGCAAATAGATACTTAAGTTCATAGAATCAATGGCGAGGTCTATAAAACACAACGTGGTAGGAAATCACTTCTATATTATCTTGAATATCTCAGTTTGAAAAAGTGGCCCCAATGAGGCATTCAACGGATTAAATAAGCAATGTCGTAATGGATTCCTCCAACGGACAGGAATGCCTCAATCAATATGAATCTATCCATTATGGCATGGTCTCAATGGTTCGATGGTGATCTTCTCCGGCAATAACTGTGTTTCTAACTGTTCGGGAGCATCATTCTAATGGTTGGGGTGCCTCCAATGGTCATATATATTCATCATGGCAAAGTGCCATTATGCACGGTTCTGCTATTCTGGGGAGGCTTGAGTTCTGCTAGCCTTCCTTCCGTGAAGTCATCCCTGGAACTTCCTGCAGTTTCTCTAATTTTAATTTCTTCTTATTGAGATTTCTTTCCTTCTTTCCTATGATCTGAGTCTCTGGGTTCCTCTTTCCATTCTTATTCTTATCTTCTCTTAGCATAGTAACTTCGCACTGCTGATGTTCTCTCAAAGGTTTCGAATGTAATATCTCTTCTCTTATTACTTCTAGGGTAGGTTCTCTTCTCTCCTGCATGGATAGGGTTTTCAAGCCTTCCTTATTTCTTGCAACTTCAATAGCTAAGTCTCTGGCCCTCAGTTGCTTCAACTTATCCTCTTATTCTTGTACTAGTCGCTCTATTTTTTTGGCTATTAAGTCCCTTAATTTTTTTTTATTTTTTTTTATGTGGCTTCCTCTTCTTGTTTCCTTCGGATTTGATCTTTCTCAATCCAAGTCTTTCCTAACAAAAGTGAAAAAGGGGCATTTTTCTCAACAACCTTAATGACCTCAAATTCTTCTTCGGTCGATGCTCCATGGAAAACCATAGGTACATGGGTAAGTCTTCCACATAGGGTTATCATATTTCCTTTAAACAATCCTATCCCTCCTAATGAAGGAATCATAGTAGGCTTTCCCAAAATTTCCCAAGTGCTTTATGGCATGATATTCACCTGTTTTTCCTCATCTATAACATAGTTTATGTTGAAGTCTCCTATTCTTGTTTCTATGCAGTCCTTCTCTTTTAAGATCTCTGGAAAACTAATGTCTCTGTGATCCTTCAATGTTTCTCTCATCTGTAATAATATATTCTCTTATTCTTTCTGATTCTCTAACATATCCTTAGTTTCTTGACCTTCCTCATGGTTTTCTTGTCTCAGGTTCATCTTTTGAACTTTAGAAATCATTCTAGGGAAATCCAAAACCTCATTATCAACAAATTTACAACAAAGACAAGTAGGACCTACACCAGGGCATTCCTTAGCAATATGTCCCAGTCTTCTGTAGTTATAACATAGTGTCAATCCTCTCTTTCTTTTAAACGATACCCAACCTTTCCTATACTACACACTGGGATCACATTGATGGACCTGCAATCTGCACAAATTCTTTCTAGGATCTTGCATCCACTTGTTAGTCCAAAAAATATTTCTATGCATAGGAATAACATATCTTTCACTATCTCTATTAAATTTATTTAGATCAAATCTTCTATCTTATATCTGTGCCCTAGTTTTTAGACTAGGACCAAATCTATCAAACATACCTAGATTCATACTTTCGAAGCAAAAATTTTCCACTTATATTACCTTTATCAGAGCACAAAGCTTTAAGATCTTACGTCTTTTATTCATATCATACTTCTCTTTTAGCACAGAGCTTCGCAAGTCAAGTAGAATACTGTTCACTACAGTGACAGATCTATGAACATAGATTTATTTTCTTCATTTCCCAACAATTAGAGTTTCAAGTCCCAAAAACAAAACCATTTGTTGGCACAGGGGCAGACCCAGGGTTCAACGCTTCAACAGTGCATCAATAAAACCCTAACTACTGACCCTTTCAGTAACACCTGCGAAGCAGATGGAGTCTCACCCGAGGTAGAGGTAGGGGGGTTGCAGGACTCAAGTGTCTACAACCTAGCTAGGACAAAGATCTATGATTACACACTTCAACAAAGCACTTAGACAATAGTATGAATTCAATTATGATTCCTATTCACATCATAGATTAACCCTAAATACATAACAACACTGTAATAAATAGATCAACACCTCTAAGAACTTAGCATCAGTTCATATCTAACATTCATTCACATATCAAGCACTAAGCCTCACTGAATCTACCTATCATACATCCATAACAGTGCACTAAGAAAATATAAACATAACCATCATGAACACATAACACAAAGCACAATAATACAGGATATACATGGTTCACCCCAGTGTGGGGCTACGCCCACCAACTCTTCTTCTTCTTTATTAGATTATTCCAATATTCTTACATGCACCAAGCCACAAATCCAACTCTGCATAGGACAAGAGATCTACGCGCACCTTGCCAGATCCTCCTTCCCCGAATTAGATCAAGGCACCAAGACTTACACCATCTACACACAAAGCACTTACAAAACACTTGCACTTATCTCTGAAAGTCTTAACTCATTCGTGCACAAATCCAATTAGCCAATCACTAAGATAATCAATGGCTAGTAACCAACTAACTCCACTCGCACTTAGCTCTGCAACTCTTACATACAATATTCACAAAGCATTCACAACTATTCACACTTAGAAACCTTCACAGGTTCTTGCACAAAGTCGATCATAACTACTTCTTACTTCGCTTAGCTACTTTTTTATACATTACAAAAGAGGCCTAAACATGGGTAAACCCATGGGCCGACATCCCATACCCATTACATAAACCCTAAAAGCCTAAAAATCTCGCAAAATAGGCAAGATCCCACGATCTCTTCTTCACCTGGGTGCTCTGTCTTTGACCAGCCTGTCGAACTCCCAAAAATGGTCAAGCATGACCAAGGTTCTCTCAAAACTTGGTCAAGGGCCAATAGCCCCCTTGGACATTAATTTAATCCTTTGAAGAGACTAATTTTATAATATGAAAGATGTTGTGTCCACACTCTTTCGAGTGATGCATTTCCCTAATAATGGAAACACCATTACCATTGATCGGATTTCGTTTGTTAGTCCTAATATGATTTCCAACAGTATTGTCAATGGAATGTCGATGTTTCAGATCCATATTAGGATCCATATTCAGGACAAGAAGATTTGGTTTAAATGTGAGAAGAGATGGTTATAAATACTAAAGTTGTGGGGGGAATTATGTTTCGGCTAGAGTCTTTGGTGTGGATTTTAGATTATTAAACCCAGGCTTCTTGTCCTAAAGATGGATCCTGATATGGATCTGAAACTTCGAAATTCCATTTATAGTATTGTGGTCTCTCCGAACACACCTGAAAACACTCCTCACCACATAAATATCATCAATCAGATGATTTACAACCATCTGACTTCCTTGAATGTTCCTTATATGAAGGTGGTATCCCCCCCACCACAAGTTAATTATGTGGCATCATGTCCCATGCCTTCAACTATTGATGAGAAGGAGCCTCTCATTGTATGCATGACTTATTTAGACTTAGATCTAGTAGTTGACATGGTGAACCCTTCAATGGAGGTTTTGGAGTCTCATCTTTCCCTCGTTACCCCTATTTAGTATCTTGACATAAATTATTTCCCGAGAATTGTTCTTTCATCCATTAAAGACATCTTAGAAGCCATGGTCAAGGTTTATGAGCATAGTTCACTTTCTATGTCAAGATTGTTAAAAAATGAAATATATAACCATGGTCATAGTTCATTGTCCATGTAAATCTTGTTAAAAAATGAAACAAACCCCCTCCAATTGAGTGGAGTCTTCCACTAGATCTAGTACCTGAACCTTCATTTTCTCTTCTTCTATCAGTTGATCCTATTTATTCCTCCCTCTCTGGTAATATATTTCTATTAGTATTCATAAGTCTATTTGGGTGCAAAAGAAGAGTCGAGGAACAAAACAAAGCTTGGGGTTCATGTCTCCATCCTTTGGAAATCACGCTGGAGTTCAGCTTCTAGCTTCTGCCAATCATACTAGGGGAAAAGTACCAACCTTTGGACATCAAGTTGGGAAAAAACCTACCAATGGGTATCACTCAAATTACCAACCTCTGGATATCACGCTGGGAAGAAACCCACCAATGGGTATCATTCCAAGCATAGTTCATTTTCGATTTCAATCTCATTAAAAAATGGAACCAACCCCGAGCATAGTTCATTTCCAGTTTCAAGCTCGTTTAAAAATGAAAACAACCCAAAGAAGAATTTCATTCTCAGTTTCAAGATCATTTAAAAATAAAACCAACCTCAAGCACAATTTCATTTCCAGTTTCAAGTGCGTTTAAAAATGAAACCAACACCGAGAAAAGTTTCATTCTCAGTTTCAAGTTCATTTAAAAATGAAACCAACCCCAAGGAAATTTTCATTCTCTTTTTCAAACTCGTTTAGAAATTAAACCAACCCCAAGAACAATTTCATTTTCAGTTTCAAGATTGTTTAAAAATGAAACCAACCCCGAGCATAGTTTCGTTCTCATTTTCAAGCTTGTTTAAAAATGAAAACAACACCGAGCATAGTTCATTTTCGGTTTCAAGTTCATTAAAAAATGAAACCAACCCCGAGCGCAATTTCATTATCGGTTTCAAGATCATTTAAAAATAAAACCAACCCGAAGCACAATTTCATTTTCGGTTTCAAGCTCGTTTAAAAATGAAACCAACCACGAGCACAATTTCATTCTCGGTTTCAAGCTCATTTAAAAATGAAACCAACCTCGAGAACAATTTCATTCTCTGTTTCAATCTTGTTTAAAAATCAAACCAACCCCGAGAAAAATTTCATTCTCAGTTTCAATCTCATTTAAAAATAAAGCCAACTCTAAGCAAAGTGTCACTCTCGATTTCAATCACGTTTAAAAATAAAACTAACCTCGAGCACAATTTCATTCTTTGTTTTAAGCTCGTTTAAAAATGAAACCAACCCCAAGAAAAATTTCATTCTCTGTTGCAAGCTCATTAATAAATGAAATAGATAACCATGAGCTTAGTCTTTGTTCTTTCTCGAGCACATAAATACATGAGAATACATTACTGAGTATACTTTTATCACTTTTTTGGGCTCATAAAAAATATACAAAAAATGAACTCTTTGGAGTCTCCTTTAAATTCTTTTTAGACTGTCTAAACATGAAAATATTGCCAAGCGATATTGTTTCCTTTCACGCTCGTTAAAAATATTTGAAAGGGAGTCTAGTTGGTGTAAGTTTAACCCTTTTTTGGTTCGGATGGACTAATTACGAAAAATGAATACTCTAGTCAATCTCGACTAGAAGAGTTCTCCATGGTATTATTTTACACTTTTTCGGTCTTTGGGGACTAAATTTATGAAAACGAACACTCTTAGAGTCTTATTTAAGTTCTTTTTAGAATCTCTAAACATGAAAAAACCATTTATTTTATCTTCGTTGGGATCATAAAATTACACATTGAATGACCCAAATGGGATCAAATGCCTCCTTATTCAGGTTCATTAAACATGTGATGAGGGACTCATCGAAGAAGAGTTATACTGAGAATCTGTTATCCTCAAGCTTGTCAAAAAACAAAGAGGTACTCACCATTCATTGTGGAAGAAAAAATTGAGGGAAGTGGGTCAAGTTTTGGAAAGCATTATGGAAGTTGTTTGTTGTCATCCTTGAACATGACACTTGTTTGTGTCTTGTCTTATAGTTGGGTAATCCTCTTGTCTCTGAGTCATACTAATCCTATGATTCATCATACTCTGCCTCACCCGAAGAGTGCACTAGTTATTGTAGAATTATGTTTTCGTCTATCTCTCATTGAGTCAATGTTGTCAATTCATTTTTCATGCCTCACAATGTTCAAGGGAAGTTTCAACCCAAATTCACCACTCCACAGTATTACCAACTTTCATCCTCGTGTCAGTTTGTGTTGATTTGATCTATCATCTTACATCACTTTCCTGTGTCAGTTTCGTGTCGATGATGGGGGACACATCATTTCCCTCCTTCAACGAGTATGTTCTTGTCAACGTCAACACATTATCCAAGAATTAGACCCAGAAACTAGTTGGTACCTTGGAACCTGCATGCCTCAATGGTAGGTCTCACCGATTAACACAATTACTGAATTAATGAGAAATGTGACTTCAAAACGAGAACTCTAGCCCTTAAAACCCATTTTTTGCATAAAAAACATGAAAATCAACCCCCAAATAAAAAAGTGGTGCTATTGGTAGCACCATTTTTCTAACAGGGTTAAAATTACAACATTTTTTAAGCATGACTTCAAAACTCATATAGTTTCTTAGAAAAACCTTAAAATCAATACCTAAATCAAAAAGTGATGCTACCTAAACCAAAATGTTTTTTTCTAAACACTAAAATTATATCTCTTTATGACCTAATTGAAATTGTGGAACTCACAACAGATCCCTACACAAATAGACAACCTAAAATTAGACCCCAAAAGGTCATTTAAAATTTATTTACAAACTATTTTTTTTTAAATTTACATTAAAAATATTTATTCGCAAATATTTAAAAAAAAATGAAGAAAAAAACACATTTAAAAAAATATATTCAAAACCCAAATTAAAAAAAAAAACATTAAAATCAAAGGTGAAAAAAAACCAAAAAAGAATTGAAACAAATTTAAAAATT
>SNQJ01S0003661.1:0-22250 GCA_010110895.2 Picea sitchensis | reverse complement strand
TATACATATAAAATTCAAAAATTCTTCAAAAAGGATCCAAGCTTTAGCTATTGGAAGTCAGTTATCCACCAAGTGCTCTACTTTTAAGCACCAATTCTGGTGTTCATACGACAACTAGAATTTAATTTTTCTATTCCATAGAGATTCTTCAGGAAGACTTCAACTCATTGTTCCTTATTACATGATTCAATTAAACCTCATTGAAATCACCTACTGGATGTATATCCACGACTTTCCACCCAGCCTTATATATCACTATTGATGAACTCTCAATAGCGTATCACCCCAAAGGGGGGGCTATGACTCCATCAGGGAAATGGATTCCCAAGATAACCACGACCCACAATCAATATCAGCATGGTCTAGGGAAAGTTACCAAACCTCAAAAACACTCCAACCAACGGTCTCTCTTCCCCACATGCCTATATAACCCAAGGTAGTATGCACCTTCACTATCCAACAATTCATCTGCTACTCAACCTCCCTTCTAGTGCTCCAGCACAGGTCAGATAGGAAGTCTCATGGCACCGTGGCTCCGGGAGTTCCAACTACCCTCAGAGGTCTCCAGGTACCCTTCATGCCTCATACCAGGGAACCTATCCACACACTTCTCTCTCCAGGGCTCCATCCTTCTCCAAGGAAACCCAAGGAGAAGTGTACACACACCCATATCCACCGGGGATCCACAGGGTAAGATCCATTGTCTCCAGTAAGCATCTTCCCTGGGAATACTCTTTACAATCAACATTCCAACATTAATCAATATCATCTCATCTGCATCACATTGATATCGGATTAATCGGTAGATGCAGACATAAACAGATCTCTCTAGATTCCACAGGAAACTAGAACAAAACATAACAGAATGCACACTTCACCTTAAACTTCATCATCACGTGAACTAGTTTGATGAGTTACAAGAGACATACCTTTTAAAAGATGCTTGTCCTTGCTAGTGTCATCTTTGCAGCTCCTTCATTGAGTTTGAAAAATAGTAAGCATGTCTAAGAACCACAAACCAACAAAGAGGGAAAACACAGATACATGTATTCTAATGAAGTCTATGTATATGATCAAGGAATTATATAATAGAAGACAAGATGCTCATATAGGGAAGAAATGCATTACTGTATTAAGTGAATATAAAGTGGAGGATACAACCCATGCCTTGATGTTGCAAGGTCCCCTTTCGATGGATATTTTCTTCAACACACACACCCATTCTCCAAATGCCTTGAATGAAGAAGATCCACAATCTGACTTGAAGAACTAAAGCAAAGCTCTCAAGAATAATCTGAAGTAGAAATATCCATACAAATATTATTCTATTCAACCTTAACATTTTCCATGAGATATCCCTCCTTATATAGTGTGAAAGAGATATGGATGAGGAGATTAGGATTATCCCACCAAATCAAAGAAGCGAGTAAGATCCAAACCGATCGGAGGATGCCTCATCTTCTAGAAGATCCCCTTATAGAACATTAGTGAAATTTAAATTTTCCCATGCTTTAAGCATTGTCACACCCTATACACAAGCAACATGCGACGATGTCACAGTCCATGTATAGTGTAGGATGCGACGATCGGGCATCCTTGCACCCCATGCATTTAGTAGGGTGTGACGACCTTCCTTCATATGGTTTTTGACAAAGGAAAGAAAATCACATTTCCCATGGAGAAAGTATCTTTTAATATTTTTAGGGAACATGAAAACATGTTTTTAGGTGATCACTAAGGTGAAAAAAATAATGTGTAATAGAATTCCCCCCAAAGTATGAAGTTGGAACTCATGACAACTGAAATACTTTGTAGAATGTGTGTGTCGAAAACAAGGAGCGCATCGATCATGAACCTACAACAAACAAGCATCTACATAATATCATACCAATTCCGAGGTCTGAATTCCCATGCTCAAACTACAAGTGAATCTAATCATAAGTGTCAAGTGATTTATGGCCACTAAACATACACTATGGATCCATTTCATCATGATTCAACATAGCCACTAAGAGGAAACTGTGGATCTACGCTCTAAAGAATTCAAATTCGAACATAGCCACGAGACATACAAAGCAAATCTATGTGTCAATACAAATTCATGAATACTCCGTCGCAAACTGGACCAAAATGATAAGATCCAGGGTCTTCATTTACATTGTCTCTAAGTACAAATCTATCCATGTGATTACAAGTGTTGAAGTCGAACATGGTAGAAACCACTTGATTACCGGTCATTAATGAAAATCGTTAAAAAGTTGAGGGAAATCATCATTAATGTCAATGACTCCCAAGGTACCCCAATACAATCCAATGAATGTTAATAATTGATTTGAATTCAAACACTCGATAGAATCTTCCAATCAGGGGTCAATGATGTGAACCCATTGTTGAAAGCGAAGAGACCTGCCATTGAGGCATGTAGGCTCTAAGGTAATAAATAATTTATAAGTCTTGTTCCCAGATAACGAGTTGAATTCAATAGGAAAAGACTCATCATAGAAGGGCCTTGATGCACCCCCCACCAATGACATGAAATATGTAACATATTTGAGGTAGATCAGAGTATGAAGTGATTCAGAACTGACACAGGGAAGCCCGACATGGTAGAAAATTTATAACTTCAGATGGATGAATCAATAGAAGTCTTGTTTAGGTTGGACTTCGCTTAAACATATGAGAAATACACCAATTATCTTGGCAGCATTGACTCAAAGAGGACCGAACACATGAACTTGTGGATCGTCAAATGAGAGACAAATGGATTTCCCAACCCAGATAAAATGATGAAAGGGGGTTCCATGTTCAAGAGAGACCATTATTGCCACTAACACAAATACAAAGACACATTTATTTCCCAATTTTCCCCCACCATTTCGGGTGAGTACCTCTTTATTTTTATGCAAGCTTGAGGAGGATAACATATGCTTGTTGATGTAAGATAATCCTTCGGATGAGTCCCTCAGAGTATATTTAATGAACCCTAAGAAGGAGTGGTTCGATCCCATATGGGTCTTTCGATGTTTGTTTAACGAGTCCAAAGAGAGAAAACTCAGGGGTTTTTCAATTTTAGAGAGTTTGAAAAACACTTAAAGAGAACTCCATAAGTTCATTTTTCGTAAATTAATCTAACGAGACCAAAAAAGTGATAACCTACCGCTCATCAGATGTTTTCTTCAAATACTTTTACGAGCATGAAAAGAACAAGGTCGCTCGACAATATTTTCATTTTTAAGGAGTGTGAAAAGATCTTAAACAATAATCCATAGGTTTCATTTTTCGTGTCACCATTACGAGTTCGAAAAAATGACAAAAGACTACTCGATTACATTCTCATTTTTTCACAATCATGAGAAAGAACTAAGACTCTGCTTGGAGTTTTTCTTGAAAAAACCCAAAAGGATCTGTACATGCGACAAATATTTAAAAATGAACCAAAAAAGAGGACCCTTGTTCCAACGTCTCACCTATAGACTTTTTCAATCTGCAAAAATCAACCACTTGTAAAGTTGTTAGGACTTTAGGGTTTGGATAAAGCATAAAAATAATATAATATGAAAATGAAAAGTGATAAAAGTTAATAAAATAGGTAACAAACCACATTTTACCATTTCATTTGTAACTTTTCCCAAATATTTCTCCAAATCTCTTTTTCACAATCGATTTTCAATTGTTGATTGTGGAGGGAATGGCAGATCATTTCACGAATCGTCTCTGCAGAAGAGGTAATCTCCATATCCTTCATCTTTTCATGGTTTTAAAATTTATTTTCATTGGTTAAATTTATGTTTTGGGTTGATGTTTTAGGGGTTACCCATGCGTTGAGGTCATCCCAGGTGCCCTATATCGGGAACTGCGATGATCTAGGATCATTGTAGGTGACCCTATAGGTAGGGTGCGATGACATCGCATTGTGAGAATGCATAGGCCTGCGATGATAGGAACCCAAAATTTTAAAAGATGAACCCAACAAGGGAAAACCCCCAGGAAAGAAAATTATGTTTCTAATCTTTTTTTATGGTTCCTTGGTAGGCCTTCCTTGGTCAAGATGTTGGAATGGCATGAATGAGAGAATGAAGAAGAAGATTACTTCACCAGGAATGATCCAGGAACAGTTATGGCCCTTCGATAGTGGGTTACTAAAACTATTCAAAATTCAGGGCATGATATCGCAACTGAGACTACTGGAATACTTGGTTCATATGTGGGATGTGAACGACCAGAAATTTCATGTGGGCGCCCACACACTCACCATAGATATCGAGGATATATATTTCCTAATAGGACAATCTTGTCATGGTTCATGGGTGACACTTATAGGTAGCATAGGTGGTGGTGAGCCTATGAAGTACTACATCAGTCATCATTGTGTGTTGGGTACCGAGAAACATAGCGGTAAGGTAGTTATAAAGGATGTATTATATTTTCCTTTGCATACTATCCTCTATACTATTACTCGCATGGAAGGGTGTGCAACTCCCCACATGGATATGCAGCGCCATTTTCAGTATGCATTGGAGTGTATGGAGCCTAGAGTCTTCAACTGTTGCAAAGGGGTCCTAAAAAGAATGAAGAAAATACTTACCAAGTGAAGAAGTGGTGGGTTAAAACAATTTGGATATGGGTCTATTTTGGTATCCTTCTTACTGAAGAGGTTCCATGTCCTACGCTTTCAGGTGGAGTGGGGTATACCCACTGCATAAGATCTAAGAATGAAGAGGTGGGTAGATCTCATGGCCCGACATGGAGGTGGTCACATTGTCAGGTATAACGATTGATTCTTCCAATGGCTGAGGACTCAGATTCTCATGGTCGAATATTATGCGTATGTCGGGGTAGAGTTTCATGGAGATCCAGACCTAGATATTCCCGAAGGTTCCCAGTGGGGGGACATAGGAAAGGGAAATTGCCATTGATGTCAATGACTCCCAAGGTACCCCAGTACAATCCAACAAATATGAATAATTGAGTTGAATTTGAACACTCAATAGAATCTTCCAATCAGGGGGTGAATGATATGAACCCACTGTTGAAAGTGAAGAGACCTACCATTGAGGCATCTAGGCTCTAAGATACTGAATAATTTCTAAGTCTTGTTCTCAGATAATGTGTTGAATTCAATATGAAAAGACTCATCACAGGAGGGCCTTGATGCATCCCTCATCAATGACATGAAATATGTAACATATTTGAGGTAGATCAGAGTATGAAGTGATTTAGAACTGACACAGGGAAGGCCTTCATGGTAAAAAATTTATAACTGCAGATGGCCAACTTGATAGAAAACTCGTTTAGGTTGGACTTCTATTGAACATATGAAGGACACGATAATTGTCTTGGCAACATTGACTCAAAGAGGAACCAACACATGAACTTGTGGATGGTCAAACAAGAGACAATTGGATATTCCAACCTGGATACAATGATGAAAGGGGGTGCCATGTTCAAGAATGACCATTACTACCATTAACACAAATACATAGAGACATTTCTTTCCCAATTTTCCCCCACCATTTATGGCGAGTACCTCTTTATTTTTACGCAATCTTGAGGAGTATAACATATGATTGTTGATTTAAGCTCATCCTTCGGATGAGTCCCTTGAAGTATGTTTAACGAACCATAATAAGGAGTGGTTCAATCCCATCTGGGTCTTTCGAATTTTTTTTAACGAGTACAAAGACAGAAAACTCAGGGTTTTTTCAATTTTAGAGAGTCTGAAAAACACTTAAAGATAACTCCATAAGGTCCTTTTTCGTAAATTAATCGGACAAGACCGAAAAAGTGATAACCTACTTCTCATAATATTTTTTCTTCAAATACTTTTACGAGCATGAAAAGAATAAGGCCGCTAGGAAATATTTTTATTTTTAAGGAGTGTGAAAAGAGATTAAAGGATACTCCATAGGTTTCATTTTTCGTGTCACCATTATGAGTTCGAAAAAACAACAAAAGACTACTCGGTTACATTCTCATGGTTTCACAAGCATGAGAAAGAACTAAGACTCTGCTTTGAGTTTTTCCTGAAAAACCCTAAAAGGATTTGTACATGCGACAAATATTTAAAAACAAACCAAAAAAGCGGACCCTTGTTCCAACGCCTCACCTCTAGACTTTTTCAATCCGCAAAAATCAACCACTTGTAAAGTTGCTAGGACTTTAGGGTTTGGACAAAGCATAAAAAAAATATAATATGCAAATGAAAAGTGATAAAAGTTAATAAAATAGGTAAGAAACCACATTTTACCATTTCATTTGTAACTTTGCCCAAATATTTCTCCAAAGCCCTTTTTCACCTCGATTTTCAACTGTTGATTGCGGAGTGCACTGTGGATCATTTCACGAATCGTCTCCATAGAAGAGGTAATCTCCATCTCCTTCATCTGTTCATGGTTTTAAAATTGATTTTTATTGGTTAAATTTATGTTTTGGGTTGATGTTTTAGGGGTTACCCATGCATTGAGGTCGTCTCAGGTGCCCTATATCAAGAACTGTCACGATCTAGGATCATCGCAGGTGACCCTATATGTAGGTTGCGATGATGTCTCACTGTGCAAATGCACAGTCCTACAACAACCGCAACCCAAAAATTTAAAATATGAACCCAACAAGGGAAAACCCCTAGGAAAGAAAATTATGTTTCTAATCTTTTTTTATGGTTCCTTGGCAGGTCTTCCTTGGTCAATATGTTGGAATGGAGTGAACGAGAACATGAAGAAGAATATTACTTCGTTGGGAATGACTTGGGAACATTTTTGTCCCTTCGACAGTGTG
The DNA here is from genome assembly GCA_010110895.2 of Picea sitchensis. Lineage (NCBI taxonomy): Eukaryota > Viridiplantae > Streptophyta > Pinopsida > Pinales > Pinaceae > Picea > Picea sitchensis. Next base: position 15,476 of record SNQJ01S0003661.1, on the reverse strand, counting down.
GGTTACTAAAATTATTCAAGATTCAGGGCATGAGAGCCCAACTGATACTACTGGAATACTTGGTTCACATGTGGGATGTGAACGAGTAGTTATTTCATATGGTATCTCACACACTCACCATAGATCTCAAGGATATATATTTTCTGATAGGACTATCTCACCGTGGTTCATGAGTGACACTTACAGGTAGAAGAGGTGGCAGTCAGCCTATGAACTACTACAACAGTCATCATTGTGTGTCGGTTATCGAGAAACATATTGGTAAGGTAGCTATTAGGGATGTTTGNCTGATAGGACTATCTCACCGTGGTTCATGAGTGACACTTACAGGTAGAAGAGGTGGCAGTCAGCCTATGAACTACTACAACAGTCATCATTGTGTGTCGGTTATCGAGAAACATATTGGTAAGGTAGCTATTAGGGATGTTTGAGATTTTTCTTTGTGGAGTATCCTCTATAATATTACTCACATGGCAGAGAGTGCATCTCCCCACATGGCTCTGTAGAGCCATTTTCAGTATGCATTGGAGTGTATGGAGCCAAGAGTCTTCAAATCGTGCAAAGGGGTCTTAAAAAGCATGAAGAAACAACTTACCAAGTGAAGAAGTGGTGGGTTAATTTTTTTTGGATATGGGTCTATTTTGGTATCCTTCTTCCTGGAGAGGGTACCTTTCCTACACTTTCAAGTGGAGTGGGGTATACCTGCTCCATAAGATCCAAGAATAAAGGGGTGGGTATATCTCATGGCCCGGCATCTAGGTGGTCACATCATCAGGTATACAGATGTCTTCTTCTAATGGATGAGGACTCAGATGCTCATGGTCGAAGATTACGGGTATGTCGGGGTAGATTTCCATGGAGATATGAACCTAGATCTTCCCGAAGTTTCCTAGTGGGGGGACATAGGTAAGAAGGAAATTTTGTATATATAATGTTTTTGTTATTTTTAATTATATATAAAAAAAATTGTGTTATTTATCCAATGACTAATCAAGTTCTCTTCGATAATGTATATATGGTACCTTACCTTCCTCCAGGTTCATCCCCTATTCAGAGGTGAGGGGAGAGAGGTGTCATAGAAGGTGTTGTTGCCGTTGATTTCAATACCATAGAACAAAACTTGGAGGGACTCACCATGAATGTCCCTGATGCCACAATAGATGATATTCCTAGGAAATACCAACACCACATAGTGGGCGTATCTGCATCCATCGGTCGACTTCTCCGTAGAGTAGCACGAGCATTCGTATGTTATAACAAGCAACATCCTTGATGCTTTGTTCTATATGAAGCCATGTGCTTCACATTTTTGATATTTTGGTCTTCAGACAAAAAACACGTATTGTAAACTTTTATCGTTATGAATATAAGGCTCCTATTGGGTTACTTGTTTTATGTACAAAGTGTGATTGGATTTTATAAATGTCTCAAATTTTTGTCTAACACATAATTAGCCAATGCAGATGTTAATGTATTTAGACATCTAGAAATGTGTTGATATTCAATATAATCAAAATGACTTTCCAAGAGGTTAATTCATAAATATACCCTTAACAAAGTAGGACTCTAGATGGAATAAGCGTTACTCAACTGTAGGAATACTAACTGTGAATTAAGTAGTACAATAAGATGGTGGATTCTGAGTGAAACAACGTCATTCAATAACTCGTTAATGCACCGTAGTCCAGGATATTGTTAGTGGCATGAACAAGGAAAACACCATGTAGACTGATTAATTCATCCATAGGTGTATAGATTGCCCAAGCAGCAGATGCTAAGTTTTGAGTACTATGACCAGTTCCATCAGCGAAGCCAATATAGGGTAGTGAAGACATTGACATATGGAAACCAAGCACAATGCAAGGTAAGCAGTCAAAAGGTGGAGCCAAAAATAAAAAAACACATAGGAGTATAATACACTAAAACTACACAACACTCATGCAAAAATGATTTAAGCATAGTACTTATTCATGTAAAGCCCATTTTTGGGTTCACTCAAAGGAATTCCATCATAATACACTAGCTCATAATCCCCTTTCTCCATCACTTGTTTCACAATATAAGGACCCCGCCACATGGGCTCGAATTTATCAACCCCTAGTAAATCATGATCTTGCTCGTAAAGAAGAACTAGATCACCTTCAGGAAAAACAAGTGGTTTGACATGCTTTTCATATTGGGTTTTGACACGCTTTTTTTTTAGTTTCAATGACTAAGGCAACATCATGATGGTTTTCATCTAATTGCATCAAATACAAAAGATGATCCTCTTCAGCAGAAGTGTTAGGGAGAAGTTCAATGACTAGTTTCAAAGATATATCACATTCAATTGGTAAAATTGATTCGATACCATTTACTAATTGGAAATGTATGAATCCCGTGGAATAATTAATGGATGTCTGGTAGGCCCATAATGATGAGAACAACATCGTGTGCCAATTTGACTTATGAATTCCTACCATCCGTCGAATCATAGTAGTGAGAACTTTGTTAATTACTTCAACCTAGCCATTGGCCTGCGGATAATAGGGGGTTGAGTTTTCATGGTGAAGATCCAGCTTCTCAGTAAATTTGGGCATTATCAAATTATGAAAATGACTACTGTGATCAGTAATGATGGCTTGAGGGACACCAAATATAGTAATGATATGATTTAATATGAACAATGCTACAGTTTTCCCGGTATTATCAAATGTAGACATCTCCTTGGCCCATTTAGTGAAATAATCCACAGCTACAATGATGTATCCATGCCCCCCAACTGAGTGAGGGTTACATGTCATGAATTCAATGCCCCATTTAGAGAATGGACCAATGAAAAATATAGGGTGAAGGGGAGCAGGGTGATATCGGATCTTATTGTTATAGGTTTGACAAGCGTGGAATTTATGGACGACAGTAATGCAATCCTTAAACAACGAAGGCCATAAATAACCATCTTGTAAGATATTTTGGGAAGTGGCATACCTAGACATATGACTGCCACATGCTCTAGAGTGATATTCATTCAAATATTTCTCAACTTCATCACAGGTGAGACATCATAGAAAAATGGAATCAATACCATGACAGTAAAGGGTATCACCCAAGATGATATATTGACGGGTTTGATATCGTATACAATGATGATCTGTACTAAAAATATTAGGCCAGAAAGTTTGGGTCTGGATATAGATGATAATAATTTCGTACCATACATCATCATAACTGATCAGAAAGAGGGATTCGTTTGGTAAGGAATCCTCTGCCACAATTTTTGTCTCAGTAGAGGGAAGGTCACATATCAATTCAGAAAAAACCAAAGACTTATTTGACTTGGCGGGTTCAAAATCCAAATCAAACTTTTGGAGAATAACTATCCATTTAGATTACTTTCCCCCTAGAAATTGTCAAGTAAGGATATGTTGCATGGGGTTGAAATTGAAAATGACCATGGTTCTACATAATAGGATGTAGTGATGAAATCATTGAACAACTTGAACAGCTGCCAAGGCCAATTTCTCCACATGTAAATATTTGGTTTCGGTATTCGTGAGAATCTGAATCAAATAGTATATAACATGTTCATCGTGTGAATCATCCTCTTGGACTAAAACCATGGAAATGGTAGAGTCTGAAGAAACTAAGTATAGGAAATAATATCGGCTATAGTCAGGTGGGAACAATAGTGGTGTATGGGTTAAAGAAAGTTTCAAAGCCTCAAAAGATTTGTTTGCAGTATCATCCCATACAAAATCATAAACTTTCTTGAGAAGCCGAGTAAATCCTTTTGTTAATTCAGTGTAGTTGGGGATGAATTGACGTAAAAAGTTTGCCTTCCCTTGCAAATTTTGGAGCTGGTGTAGCGTGGAAGGAGGAGATATATTAAGAATAGCCTCAACCTTTAGGGGGTCTACCCAAATCCCATGTATAGACATGATAAAACCAATAAGTCATTTGGATTCCATAAAAAAAAAACAATTGTGTGGATTCAAACGGATGGCAATAGTGATAACTCGACAAGCGTGGAAATGTGAAGTAAATGTGTGAATTGATCTTGATGACACTTGTTAAAATGCTTTGGTAGATCATCTAGATAGGGTTGTACAATGTTCTTCATGTCATGAAAATCCTAAGAAATAGTGCGCTTAAAAGTCCCACCAACATTTTTTAGACCAAAGCTAGTTTTGAAGTGCTTGAAAAGGTTCCCCAAGGAAAATAAAAAGTGTAAGTTGATCAAGCTATTAAAATATTGATTTGATTATGGATGGAGAAACCATCCATCAGGAGACAATTCCTCCTAACCTGATATCAATGATCTGTTCAATGAAATGGGTTGGATAATTGTATAGTGCGCTTAAAAGTCCCACCAACATTTTTTAGACCAAAAGCTAGTTTTCGGTACGCGAAGGTTCCCCAAGGGAAAATAAAAGAAGTCTTAAGTTGATCCGCTAGTAAAATATTGATTTGATTATGGATGGAGAAACCATCCATCAAGGAGACGATTTCACTCCTAGCACAATCATCAACGATCTAGTCAACGAAAGGGGTTGGATAATTGTCTTTGGGACAAGATTTATTTATATCTCTATAATCTACACAAACATAGATCGTGCCTTGTTTCTTGTTTACCGAAACAATATTAGATACCCAATCAATCAAAGCCACGGGATAAACAAAGCCAGCTTTAAGATTTTTTTCAACTTCAAGCTTAATAGAAACAAATTTACGTGGATTTATTGGGAGAAGTCTCTGCCAAACGGTTTTAGCGTTCGGGTAAGTCTTAATCTCATGCACAACAATATCATGATCAATACTTGACATTTCTTCATAACTTGAGGCAAAAACGCCACAAAATTCTTAGAAAAGGGATTTTTAAGTGCAGACCTCATCAATAGAACATGAGGCACCGATATGAACATTTTCCATGACTCCAGGTTTAATTGATATGTCAAGAGGAACGGTAGGTGAAATGTTACTCAAGTTCCCTTCATACAAAACATCGTGTGTTGACTCAGGAACAAAAGAAATAACAACAATGGTAGACAGAGTTGAAATCTATTGGCAACTCTCTATAGTCTCACGTTCTATAAAGAGAATAGAATGATGATGCCCATCATCCCATGGAGTATCTTCGATATACATGACCAACATGATCATCTCTTCAGTAGGAAATATCACATGGAATGGATCAGGAGATGTATCACAGAGAGGAGGAGGAGAAGGAGTTGATGATTGAATAGTTTGATAAGTTGATTCCACTGTACTTAAAGGAATCCTATCACCATAATAGAGATAATCACCGGAGTGAGGTACTATCTATGGGTCGTACGACTCAGGGGTTTCACGAACATAGGTTGACATCATGTTAATTAAAGAGAAAAAAGGAGGAGGAATATCGAGTGGTAGAATAGGAAATGTACCCATCAAGGTTAAATATTTTAAAAGAACCAGTCCGACATTCTCATAACCAGGAGGTTTTTTCGAGATAAAAGGTATGTTTCTAGTACGTGAATCGGAATTAAAGAAGGCTAGTTGGTCGAAAGTAACGAACTTTCCTTGGTGCGAGAAACGTAACACACGAAAAATGGTAGACACAACTGCACGCATGGAATCAATCTAGCTACAGTCAAGTAGAGGGTTGTAATCAAGAGGTGCATCAAAGACCTCAAACTCGACACTAACTGCCTTACCTTCTAACATAATAGAAAACGAAGGAAGAACACCATGAGGTTTAAACCATGTACCATTGAAGGCCTTAAGAGTATTGTCTGACTTGGTAAGGGCAGGAGAGCCAATATATTTCCAACAAGTAAAGGACATAACACAAGTAAAGGCTCCTTCATCAATAATGGTTCGACATATATTATTATTTTCCACAACAACTTGGATCTGAAATGCTAATTGAGGAGGAAGCCTTAGAATATGATCTTCCAAGTCAAATATTATCAAATTGGTATCGGTAGGATAAATTCCACCAATATCCTTTAACAATGCCTTCTGTTGAGTAGGAAAAATTTGAAGGACTTCAAGAGCTGACATCACAGAGGGTGTTTGTGCAAGGTCTTCTACAATACTTTAGTTTTGGGCAACATGTGCGTGAAGATTAAATGAAGACTTTTGAACAACGCCCTTAGGAGGAGGATGAAGAACTGTATCAAGACCCAATTATTTGATATGAAGAGGACCATGTGGAGGTGAAGTTGGTGGAGGAGGTTGAACCAACGAAGGTGGTAAATCATCAACTTTCTCTTTCGAAGGAGAATAATCTTTGGCTCGAGTTGTGACTGCAACTTCGTTCTTTTTGGAGTCACCAGTACACATAAGGACATAATATGAGGTAGAGGGAGATAATTGGTCATGAATGACCAATTGGGCCTGCTGCTAAGAAGGAAATGATTGTGACAAGACAACAGGTGTAGAAGGATTCCCGGTCCCTTGTAGGAACTTAGTAACCTTAGTGTGTCGTGGAAAATCTTTCATATAATGATTTTCACCACAAATAAGGCAAGGATAACGAGGTTTATGTTTATATTTCTCATCAATGGGATGTGTTTTTGGATTCTCAGATTGTGTATGAACGGCTTGTGTAGAATGACTATCAACATGAAATGTGCCAATCACACCATCAGAAGCATGAGAAGCTACTGGAGGTGTTGGGGTAGGATTCATAGAAGGACGAGGATCATCAAGGATCAAGTCATAAAGTGTGCTCATTTGCGAATAAATGAGATCTAGATATTGAGCACGACTAATCGCATGTTCATCAGTGATGACACGACCCATGGAGACATCACAAGCTATGGGCCCAATGAGTGATTTGGTAAACCACTCAACAAACAGTTGATCAGGAAGGGGAACTTTGATTAATATTCTTCTCCTTTGCCACTCATGAATATGATCAAAAATATGAGTGGAAGAGGATTGTTTAAAAGAACTCAAAATTTTGGTTCCCGTCTTGTATCGAATTGGCAACTGGTAATGTGTTAGTAATGCCATGGCTAGGGTATGAAAGTCATTCAATAAACCTTGTGGTAACTCAATATACCATTTGGCTATCGAACCCATGAGAGTTCGTTGGAAAATTCGTAATCTTATAGAGTCATCCATCAATGATTTGGGTGAACACCAAAGATAGAAAGTCATGACATGATTATTCAGGTCTTATCTTGATCGACCGTCAAGCTTAGGAATGGTAGATGGTAACTTGGCTGGTATTATGTTCCAATAAGGAGAATTCCAAATAGTATCATTCAAAATCCTAGATAAATCTCGTAAATCCAAAGTGGAAAGAAAAGGAAATTGTCTGTTCACTTGAGCAAACTGGTAGTTTTGAGGAGGTAGTCCCGTAGGTATACTAGTAGGACCATAAGAAGTCTCTAGATATTTCGAAAGTCCTAGAATATTCATTTGTGGAGGTATTTTATTCAAATATCCAACAGGGTTTGATTGATTATGTATGTTCCCTTGGAAAGGAACATTAGACTGAAAAGTTTGACCCCAGGTAGGATTCATAAAACATGGATACGGTTGTCCGAAATTAGGGGTACAAAAGAATTAACTTGAGGATGTTTCCCCCCAGACGGTTGTTGATTCCCTTGGAAAGGAATATTCCAAGGTTGATATTGTAATGAAGGTATACTTTGACCATAAAATGGGTTATGGCATCCAACTTGAGGTTTCCCCCCAAGTTGAGGTTATCCCCCAACTTAAGGTTTCCCTCCAACTAGAATATGAAAATTAGAAGCGACAGAATGATTGGTTCCCCCAACCGGATTGGAGACACTAGGGCCAATATGATTAGATCCTCTAAGCATAGGTGGAGGAGGAACGTAAGGCCCCCCAGAGAGAACCTGGGTAGGTGTAGGAAAAAAATGAATAGCAACATTATACCCAGGAGGAACAAAAAGTCTAGACCCTCTGGATGGATTCTGGATAGGAATAGAAATGGAAGTATTCAAAGCGTTATACCTAGGAGGAAGTGACATATTTCATCTAAGAGGAAGTGGTGTTCCAATATAATCTTGAGTGATAACCACATTTCCAGTAGAAATAATCGTAACTTGTGGGACCATAGTAGAGTGGGCAATTTGGAGAGGAAGAATTGAGTGAGAACCAACCAAAAATTGGTTTTAAACTGAGACAACATTATTGGTTGTGCCAGTGAAATGATCTAAAGGTACCATATAGGTAACAGACGTCTCAGGCATTTGTGATGCCATAGGTTGATTAGAATTCATTCCTAGCGTGTCAAAAAAGTCGTGTCCTGAGCTAAGATTGAAAACTCCGGCAGTATGAAATGGGGTTCTAAATGATTCACTTGGAAAAAGTGGATTGTCTATTCTAGACTCTTCGTTAGGTCCAGTAGGTACTTCAATATTATTGACAACGACAAGTTCTCCTGATGAGTTCATTTGGATAAAATGTGGATCTTTTCCAATACTCAATAACAGATTTACGGGAATTTTGAATGCTTCTAAAGAATTAAGAATTCTAAATTCCTCTAAATAATGTGAACTTCCAACCTCAGAGGCTACTTCGTTATTGATTTCTCCCTCAGGAGATCCTTTTGGCGAGTTAGGAAGAAAAGTGAGGTAACCTTATGGATCTTCCGGAGGTAACCCTTGCATCATATGTGAATGACGAAGGTCGATGTTGGCCGCACCAAATAAATAACGAAACAAATCTATGGCCAACTAGAGAAACAAACAACACTCACTAATACAATCTAGAAATCAAACCAAGCAAACAAACCTTCTTATTTCGAAGTCACTAGTTGGTGATGAAATCCAACATCGCGAAATCAAGACAAGGGGCTGGGATAAATCGGGTGGAAAATTTATGTTAACGACCTTCTTAACGGACTTACACCTTGGTGCAAGCTCCCACACACAATCGTGGGTATACCCACCAAGGAGCTCGAGTGAGTTTGGACAACATCGATTCTAGGTACTGTGAATACTTTCCCCTTCATAGTCACCTCGTGTAAAGATCCTAGAGAGATAGGCTACTAAGGTTACTAATTACGACAATGATGCCTGGGGAAATAGTCGACAGTCTGATCCATGCACAAAGGCAGGGTATCTATCCTGAAATCAAGTCGAGAAGGTCCCCATAGGATTTTCTTATCAAGTCACCCCCAATAATATGCACAATCTCTACACCAAGACCAACAAAGCAGGGTGAGTAACTCTGTCAGTCTTAATGCGACCTCATGATTGAACCTTGCGTTAGAAGGGCTTCCCAGGACAAAATGTAGCAAGTGGATTTGAACTCTCCCTATCACAAGATACTATTGCGTGTTTTTATGCTTTGGAGAGTGTGCCTTACAACCTATTCCAAAGCGCTATCCTAGCTAATGTTGGTGAAGAGAATTTCTATAAAATAAAATTTGCTAATAAATTTTAAAATTACGTTGTATTTAAAAGGTTGTTGTTTACTCAAAAGGGAGATGGAAATAAAACCAATGATGTATGTGACCTTGAGCCAATAACATGAAAGAAGAGATGTTTATGCAATTTTTCAATTCAATTAACTCTAATTATAGTAGGGAGAAGGTATTTCTTTTTGAAGTACAAAAGCTACGAATCTCAATTTTTCAATCTCGAATGAACACAATTCCAAATAATCATAAGCTAATTTTTTTTCCAATTTTCTCTTTTAAAAAATATTTTGAATGCAAGAATTTTCTTGTGAACAATTACTAAAAAGAAGAAATGACTTCAGATATTTCTTTCTCAAATCCAAATCAGAGATGTAATGAAGAAAATAAAGTGTAATCCAAGAAAATTAACACATTCTTAACACAATTCCCAAATCAAACTCTTAATGTAAACATTTTTTTTTTTTTATATGAAATCCTTTTGTCAGATGTAAAAACAAATATATTTCAATCAATAATCAATTTGTAAAGTAAAAACAATCCAAAAATTCAAATAAATCAAAGACTCTTTTCCAAACAATCACTCGAGACCAAGATCAAGATATTATAACCTTGTGACAAAAATCAAAAGAAAATCTTGCAAAATTACCAAGAAAAACTTTCAATTCCTGAAAACCAATCAAATGCAAGCTTCAAAATTATAAATCAATCAAACACTGGTATTAGAAGTTCATCCCAAGAAATTGAGGCAAAACTGGGTCAAAAAATAAAAATTGGCTCTTTCCAACAATTCCTACAGGAATCATTGCAGGTGACAGTGCAACACAATGCGACGATCTAGGGTCGTCGTAGGCTGCCAATAGAGAAAAGTGTGACTTCCTCACACTGGTTTTCACCAGTAGAGTGCCATGTCATAGGATCATCATAGTCTTCATATATAGTATAGTGTGATGATCTCTGTAACTAAGGAAAAAATGAAAGAAAGACAAAAAATCTAACTGAACTTTCAGACCCAGGGAGTCCAGATGGATCACCCACGGACTCAGAGAATGAATTTAACCAAAAGAAGGTAGGCTAAAAGAAAATAAGAAGCAAAAAACAAAAATAAAGTCATATCCCCAATCTGGTCACCAATTTTGTTATCGGATTAATTGATATATGCGGACATAAATAGATCTCCCTAGATTCCACAGGAAACTAGAACAAAATAGAACAGAATGCACACTTCGCCTTAAAATTCATATTCAAATGAAATAGTTTGATGAGTTACAAGAAACATGCATTTTAAACGATGCGTGTCCTCACTAGTGTCATGTTTGTAGCTCCTTCCTTGAGTTTGCATAATAGTAAGCCTATCTAAGAACCACAAACCACCAAATATGGAAAACAAAGATACATGTATTCTAATGAAGTCTATGTATATGATCAAGGAATTATACAATAAAATACAAGATGATTATATAAGTAAGAAATGCATTATTGTATTAAGTGAATAGAAAGTAGATAATACAACCCATGCCTTGATGTTGCAAGGTCCCCTTTTGATGGCTCTTTGCTTCAACACACACACCTATTCTCCAAATTCCTTTAATGAAGAAGATCCACAATATGACTTGAAGAGCTAAAGGAAAGCTCTCAAGCATAATCTAAAGTAGAACTCTCCATACAAATCTTAGCCTATTCAACCTTATCCTTTTCCATGAGATATCCCTCCTTATATTGTGTGAAAGAGAGATGGATGAGGATATTAGGATGATCCCACCAAATCAGAGAAGCGACTAAGATCCAAACCGATCGGAGGCCACCTCATCTTCTAGAAGATTCATGAAATTTGAATTTTCCCATGCTTTAAGCATTGTCGCATCCTATACAAAAGCAGCATGTGATGATGTCGCAGTCCAGGTATAGTGCAGGATGTGACAATCAGGCATCATCGCACCCCATGCATTTAGCAGGGTGCGACGACCTTCCTTCATATGGTTTTTGGCAGAGGAAAGCAAATCACTTTTCCCATGGAGAAAGTCTCTTTTAATATTTTTAGGGAACATGAAAACATGTTCTTAGGTGATCACTGAGGTGACCAAAATAATGTGTAACACACAGACATGCATTTATCATGAGATAACATAAAATAATTCATTTAGGAACTCAAACTTAGTTCAAAGGGGATTCAACTTTTCCCCAAAACATGAAATTCTATTTCATAATTCTTCTTGGTTGTTTCCATATTAGGAATGCATCCTTCCTTGTGGTTTTCCACAAGCACCAAACTACATACCACTTTTCCTGCAATGATTCATCTTGCATACAGTCAACAAATTGCCAGTATTTGTCAGTATTGTCAACCAAAAAATTCTATGTACATCATAATTCAATTACAATATGTACAAAACCTTATGCAATGATCTTAGAATTTCCTGCACCTAGAAATTCAATCACAATTACCAAACAATTTAACAAAATATAATGACTCATAATTCTATGCATATGCATGTTCATAATTAATATCTGTAAGTTCATTACTTCTTTTTTTGAACAAGAATTTTTTCTGTATTCAATGCTTACGTCACTACTTGACTTGCAAATTTCCTGTTGTGATGTCTAACAACTCCTTAAATGTCCTCAACTTCATGAGTTAACAACATTTCAGTTGTTAGTAACAATTATTTCCATGCAATAATATATATGCATGTACTTACAAAACACATTCAACAATTGCATTTAAGTATACAATTCTATCACTTACTATGCATGAGTGAAATTCTCAATGCATATTTATTCAATGCACCTTGCATTGAATTACATAATGTTCTTTATATCAGTCATGTATATCACCATCCATAAGGTGGAATTTTGACCAATGTCTTGAAAAATTCTCCACACACTTCCTATTGTCTTCCCAATTAATTGGATGCCTTCCTTTTCGACTTGAACACTACACCAAAAATATAATTATGTGGTGTTCATTAGTATTAGAAAAAAGGTTGCAATCCAATTTTTATTTAAAGGTAGGAATAGTTTGGTACCTGTGTGTTTCATAACCTTTCCATAGCCACTTTTCCATATCCAACCATCTCCTAGTCTCATACATGAATAGCTTTACTGGCATTCATTCCTATAACAAGTTGTTATATTTTATTTCTTTGGTTATTACCCCATAACCAAATTAACATGACATTCTACTATGTCAGTGTGTGCATTCAAAAGATAAAATCTTTGATAACTATAACAAACCTCTAGCCTTTACCATATCTAGTGGTATCTTATTCATGTTAATGCATTTAAATAATACCATATTGTGTATTATAAAATTCTATCAGAGAAATTTTTACCTGAATTTCCCATTGGAAATTATGCAACATAATTTCAAAAGAGAAATACTTACCTACATAGTTGTCATTGAATGAATTTAATGTTACCTGACTATTTGATGATAGTAGAATCTTTCATGCTTCTTTTATGAAACTTATAACCAACACTTAAACTTTCTCTTACTTCCTTCCATATGCAACAAGATCATCGACAACACTTGAAACATGAAAGAATTCTTTCCTTTGGCTGCCCCAACAAGCCATAACATACTTGCTGCCACAAAAATTGTAGCAACTTCCTTCTCCATGTACAACTTTTCCTTACTGATCCCAGAAGTCTTCAATTCTTCTTGGATTCCTAAATCTTCTTATGCTCTCATTGTAGGCATTGTACATGATTAGTTCTAACCTGAGCACTTTCTAGCCAATCACTCTTGGTTGGATTCACATTTCCAGTCACATACTAAGATGATATTAAGCTTCAACTTTCATTAATTTCCTGGATCCTACTATCCCAACTCATACTTGGATGAATTAAAATTCCAAGCCAAGTTGCTTTATAGACTTTGGATTCTTCAACAACCATTTAATTTTTCGAACTAAACTACTTCAGCCTTTTTCTAACTGACTACCTTAGTACTTGAGGTTTCTTGTACCTTCTCTTCTCTTTGACTACAAGTTGCAAAGTTGACTTGCATATCCAATCGCTATTCATACTGTAAGGATGAACATATGCCCCATTTTCTACCTACATAGATTTATTTGACATCCATCTTTTTGAGAAATTTCTTTAGATGCATTGCTGAAATTTCTCTGATATCTACAAACCTAGGAATTCCTTGGACTATTCTCAGATTCCTTCTTTATCCAAGAAAGGGAATTCCTTGTGATGGAATTCTAAGATGATATGTTGTTGGTCCAACCAATCCATACCGATTTAACAGTCATATGAACCCAAAGGAAAGATGTTCCAGTATGCCTTGGTTCTCAGCCCAATCATGCCTGCTGGACCAGACTTAACCAACTCAATTACTTTTCTCTTGGTTCATGTAGCCAACTATACTAGCCAATATTTCCCATGCTTTCTTCTTGGAAATTGTAATATTTCCACTACTTGGGAATCTATATAGCTATGACTAGCTCCTTAATAAACTAAAAATAATAAATGCATGGTTATTGATCATACCTTCTACTTCAATCATGTGTGATTGAAATATGCTTTCTTGTTGTCCAGGCTACATAGGTCCTTGGTACAATTCTAATGCAAACCCCATCTTCCTCTTGGGCTACGTGACCTCCCGACCTAGGATCGATCAATTTGATGGAGTCGAATTGGCTCTCAAGCTCCTGTTGAGCCCCAAAACCTTATCCATAGGATTTTGTTTCCTTCCTTGTGCTTGAAATAGAAAACGAGGATCTTTTCAAAACCCACATAATCCTTTAAGGGACACCGTGCCAAGTTAGGGGCCAATCCGATGATACTCGAGGAATTTTGAGACTTCTCACTCCACCTGGTCAAGGTTCGAACTCACCTAACCTTTTGGGCAATCTCTAATCTTCTCATGCTTCCAAATTCATCTTACATGCCCTAGCCATTTTCCTTCGGTGGTGATAGCATATGACCATAGATATGACAAGGTGCCAAACCAACAGGCACTTACTCTGTGCTTCATAGTTTCAGTCTTTGGGTGTTTTGAACTCACCACAATGTTAATCTCCCAAACTACGAACTCGTAAAGTTCACGAAAGACGTGAGAGGGATCAACGGTCCCCGCTCTCTATCCAAATCAACGGCCAAAAATAGCTTCGGGACCCCGTGCTTCAGGATTTCCAAAGTCTTCAATTACAAAAACCTTCAGAGAGACAAATCTCTGGAGTGTCAAATCTATTGACACGTGTCCACAAATTTCAACTATCATGTTGAACTTCGATGCTTCGACCTTCGGGATTTATTAACCCACAGGGCCCCACTTTCCTCTGAAATGGCTATCCTTCAAAGCGAAGGATATGACTTGTCCTCTGTTGATTGATGATGCAAATAAACTCTAATTCTCCGGCCTTTGGAAGTTCTTGCTCCACCCAACCCCATATTCCTCTGGAGCGTTCCTACCCCAGAGTGCAGGATATTGTGACACCTGTCCCCATAGGATCAATGGCCCAGATCTTCTTCGACTACCAACGAATTCATAATTTCTCCACCCTTTTGCACTGGCTTCCTCCAAAATGCAGGATCTTTCACCATGTGTCTACAAACGACGAATGGTTGATATATTCTCCGCTACTCCAAGCTTCAGGCATTTTTGAAGTACCACACTTCAAATCCTCCAGAGTTAACGATCAACTGTCACATGTACTCCTACGCCAACAACTAGGATTTACTTATGCACTTCGAGCCTTCAGGATATTTTCACACTCCTCGATTGAAATCTCCTAGAGTTCTAATCTTCTAGATTTCACGATTTGTTGACATGTACATCTAGACACCAACGACTAGAATCTACTCTGACCTTTGTAGCTTCGACGATTTTTCTCTCCTGTGCACTCGAGCTCTAAATGCATGAATTTCACGAAGTCCGTAGGACTTCAAGAATTAACCTTCATGCAAATTACTTGGATCTGAAGACTCTCTATCCTTCATGCTCAGATCCAACAACTGGGATATGCCTTCCTCCTTTGTGCACTCCTCCTTGTCTGGACATAGATCTTTGATGGTCTAGATCAAATATCATAGCCAATCTAACAGTTGTAGTAGGTCCTCCCTCCTGAGATTTGTCACTTCCTTCTGATGAAGGAACTTTGAAAAG
>SNQJ01S0003660.1:178729-211661 GCA_010110895.2 Picea sitchensis | reverse complement strand
TTCAACAGCTGCAACCTTTCATGTATCACTAAGCATTGACAATTGTAATTCGCTTCATCGCTTTTGTTTGTGATGTGTGAATTTTGATCTCAATTTTCTAGCTCTTTAACGAATGTCACTGTTCTGTGTTTATGTTTATGGTTTGTTTTAAGAGAGACGTTGGAAGGCAATTTAAACGAAGCCTATTGAATGAATACGATCAACGCACCCATAAAGAAACTAGTCACCGATCGCAATCTATTAGCTGTTAACACAAGCACAAAATAAAATTCAAAGTTGCTGTCCAGTTAGTGATTCCTGGTGATGTTGAATAAACTCAAAGCCTACAAGGAATTCTTGGATAGGGGTTTCAATAATTTTGGAGTACATCGTATGCAAGTCTTTCAAACCTCTCTCTGCCCGATAAGACCGTTAGCTTAGCTTACTAACAATGCCACCGGAGAAAACAGAGGATACGTTCTTCATTTTAAAGTGCCAAGCCTGGGAAAGTTGGGAATAATTATGCACAGAACCCACATGCAAAACATCTTCCAAATTCATGTTTCTTGGTTTCAGGCCTCCCACATTTTGAATGAGATCAGTCTTAGCCTTGGTGTCCAGGGATGCACAACAAGCCATTCTGCCAGGAATGTTTTTATTGAATGAAAATTTGCAGGGAATTGTGTGTTTGGAGCAGGGTTTTGCTGTTCTGTTTGTAGGAGGGTTTCTGCTCGGTTTGGAAGGCCATTTCTGCACGGTTTGGACAAGGGTTTTCTGCTCAGTTTGGAAGCGGATTCTACACGGTTTGGACGAGGGTTTCCTCTCCGTTTTTGCCCGGTTCCATCTCTGCCAATTAAAGAGGTATCCATCTTTGAGCTGGATAAATGGTAAAATCTGCAGAATATAGTTCTCAATGAAGCCATTCTTGAGTTGTCCATATATTTATGCATTAGTTTAAACATTTTTTTGTTTTTTTAAAGGATATTATCCCTTCAATAGAAATTCAGTAAGAAATTCTTGCATCTGCATATTTGAGTGGTAAGTTTGTATATTTTAAATTTTTGCATCTGTATATTTCTGCATATTTGAGTGGTAAGTCTGTATAATTTGAATGCCCTAAGATTTTTAAAAACTCCCAATCTGTCTATATATTCAAAAATACAATTTAAACAACAAAAAATTATCATTTCATCTAAATTTATATAGCAAAATTTCAATGAAAAATTAATAAAACATACTCCATATTTATATTACAAAATTTATTTTAATACCATTAAAAGTGACTTTACACCTTTACCTACTCTGTGAAGAGGTAACCACGAATTTAAGAACAAATTGAAATTTCCAAGAGAGCTACACTCCAGTGATTGTGCTGTTACATAATATTTATTTCAAAGCTTTTTTGTAAATTTACATGAATAAACTGTGTGCTTACTATTCCTTTTCAAAACTGGTATCAAATACCAACTGATAACAAATACCAATAAATAATTTTATTAGGCTCATTTGGGCAAGGCTATACTCCTTGGTTCGAACCAATCAGGAGAGACATGAATGTTAAAGGAAATACACCGATTTTTATATTATACACCGATTTTTATATTATAGGAAGCTATTTGGATTTTGACATGATTGATTCATACATAGCATGAGTGTTTTAACAGTGTGTTGGGAAGCCATATTAAATCTCTCTAAACTAGTCCTTCAATATAAGTGGCGACAAATATTTGAACATATGGGAAAAACAATTTTACAAAAACCTGTACAACTGTAAACTCTGGTGAGCATCTTATAAACTCACAAAACCATTTTTGTTCGCTGTGATTTGATAAAATGCAACACTATAATCTGTGTACATAGTTAAAATTAATCACAGTGAAGCCACAAGGGCACATCACCTGTGAGTGAGTCTACGCTCACATAAGCTGTTATCTTAATGTAAATCATTTACACACTTATATAGCACAAGGTGCTTACAACAACCTCCTACAAAGGTGGATCTTGAAACTGATCAAACCTAAATATGAAAGATACACAATAACTTAGTTAAGCATATCTTAACTAATTATCCTAATTTCTCCATTATTCCAACATACATTATTGAAAATCATTTTGCTTTAAATATTGTGCAAGGCTATTAATTAGGTTTTTTTAGAGAATATGACCGTAGTGTATTTTGGATAAATGTGATCTGTCTGTGTCTTTATCTGTGTTTTTATAGAGGCACATGGTGTTGTCTTTGTCTGTGTCTAACTGTTTTATAAAATGGTTTTTTAATTAATTAAAGGTATATGATGTTATTTTTCTATAAAATAGTTTTGTCTTTATCTGTGTTTTTATAGAGGCACATGGTGTTGTCTTTATCTGTGTCTTATAAAATGGTTTTTTAATTAATTAAAGATATATGATGTTATTTTTCTATAAAATAGTTTTTAAAGTAAAAATTTGATTACATAAATATACAAGAAAACATTATTTTTTATTATTTAAAATCTACACAAAATTATTATATTTATATTTATCATAATATAAATATAAATTAAAGCTTATATATTATTGTAATTGGCCGTTTCCTAATGCTATCCTACTTATACCATAAGGCAAAAACTATGCCAAAGTAATCCTTAAAACACAAAAAAAGAATTATGGCTCTAGAAGTGATTCCATCGTCAAAATTCACATGTTCTGCGACTAACCTTAATGGAGACAAAATATGGCAGTGCCGATACAGAGAATTAGTCCGAAATCTCTGGTCGTTGTTCAGCTTCAAACTACTCAATACACAAGTACAGTAAGATATCATCCATCCTGGGAATAAAGTCAATATATACTGTGCAATCCCTAATAAAATCTGGAAGCTTTTACAAGGATATGAATAAAGAAAGGGCTTTGTCTAATTGTTATTATTTTTTGTTGTTTATTTATAAATGTAAAAATGAATTTAGCATGTTGAAATTTTTTTGAAGTAATCAAATTATACGGAAATAATTACTCAAATTTACGAATCTAACAATTTCTTACTGAAATATTCTTGAACATATAACTAGAAAACAAAAGAACAAAACTATGTGATAAAACTCGATCCATTTGTTTGGATGCTTGAGATCATTCTGCCCAAAAATGCAATATCGCAGGCCCTCCTTCCTTTGAGTGTGCCATCTAGCTCGATCTTTGATTGTAGATCCTTCACACTTGTGTCGATTTTACTCGATAAAAACCCCAGCAGTTCCACCACCAGCGGTTCGAAAGCCAGTAGTTGATCCAGTTCCATATCCAGGTTCATCAGTTGCGGGTTCTGGTTCGAATGCTTGTCTCTTCCAATTGAATCTCCATCTCAACTTTGTTAGTGCTCAAATGCTGCACTTTCTCGATCCACAATCGATACATGATGAAAACTATCAATCTTAAGTCGGTTCAGAGGACACGTGTGTTGAGTCGCTGGTTAGGAGGTGTTTTGTGTGAAGTGTTCATGTTGAAGGTGAAACCTTTTCAAGCACAAAAAAACGATACATGGGTGGATAGTGGAGCTTACACATGGATGTTCCAAGGAACTAAATATGGTTTTTTTTTAATTATCTATTTAACTGAAATTAAATATAGAGTGTTTTATGAATATATTATTGGATCAAATGAGATTCATTAGTTAGAATAGCTTCCATTTAGTCTCTACACCTATCTCCTTCTTATCTTAGGAKAAGAAACTATTGTCTTCATGAATATGATTTGGCTCAAGTTGTGGTAYTTAGAATTTAATGGGAGAACTCGGTTGATCATTTATTAAACTATCAAAGTTTGAAATCAATTAAAATTGCATACCCACTACTTACTCCTTTAGTGCCATAAATATAGTTATTGTTGTTTTCATTGAACCGAGGTAGGGAATAAGTAGTTCCATTGCTTTTTCTTATATTTGTTTGATCTAGTTGTTGGAATAATGTAGAAATGATAGGAAGATTGTTAGGGATTGGGTTGTTGTGATCTGATTAAATTTAGCATGGAGAGGTTTGAGATCCACACTTCATGGATCTAGGATTTGGTTTGTTGAGACCATCTCCTCTATAAATTGTACTCTTATTTCAGTTGTTRATTGAATTGGTTTTCACCATTCCTGAGTGTGAGCGAGCCTTGAGTGCTCTGCTCMATTTCCCACTMTGTCTGTAATTTAACTCTAGTTTGCTAGATAGTTCATTCTAGCAAAAAATGACTCGATGAAAATGAGTATTTCCATTTGATATTTCCTAGTGCCAAAGAATTGGGATATTCTCACACCCATGTGGCAAAGAAGGATGATTTTAGGGGCTAAATTTCGCTAGTGGGATAGTTTTCCAAGGTTTTTTCAAAAAACTGATTCACTATTCTAAAAATTATTCGCACAAATTCTATAGGATACAATTATTTTACCTTAAAAATTGCCAAAATTTTATACAAACTAAAAAAAATCTTTATAAATTTGAATATTTTTACAAAAATATCGCCAAACATTTTATAGTTGGCATATGAAGGATTAGTAAGATTCGCCAAGGTTTCTACATTTTAAAATAAATTTCCATCCTTAAAATCATCCTTGATGACAAACTAGGTCATCAATATTTTGTTTCATAGTGGCATATTTCTTGTTGATAAGGTGGAATGAACGTGGATTCAAAAGTAGTGTTAGCATGTGTTTTAATGTTGTCTAGTGATTTGATGTAATTTTGTACTTAGTGTTAATGTAATGATAATCATTATAACACCATTTGTGGGGCGCTTATACATGTAACATGGTTTCACTAAGATTTTGTAATATTGCACATGTGCACATGGAGATAGTTTTGGGAGAGAGGAAATTGTGAGAGAAAGAAGAGGAAGTTAGTGGGTGTGTTGTAGGTTGTATTCCTTCATTTTGTTGGATAATAAAAAGAAAATCCCTGACAATTTATCTGGTGGACGTAGCCCACACTGGGTGAACCACATATATTTGTGTCTATATTGTATTGTGTATCTTCTTTGTTTTATTTCCACATTTATTTATTTTGTTTCTCTGTGATCCTATTTTTCTAACACTTATCATCAACCTTTATGGATTGGTTGATCTCCACTCTTGATTGTGTCTTATGATAAATGGTCTAGGTTTCTCTAGATTACTATAAATTGAGGCAATCGGTTATGAATCGAGGAGAATAGTGGAGTATGGATTATGGTATTGATCATTAGCTTGAGCCCTAAGGGTCTTTAGACTAGATCATCCCCATAGGGGTCTTTAGACTAGATCATCCATATGTTTGAGAGTTGTATGGATCCCATTTGAATTCCATATCTTTAGACTAGACCGTCTATATGCTTGAGAGTTGTATGGATCCCATTTGAATTCCATATATGTGTGTGCTCTAGCTATTGTAATTGAGAGAGTTATATGAAGAATAGAATACTTCGTTTTGATGGACATATCCCCACCTTGGGTTTTATCACACAATTTTTTTTATCTCCTCTCTTTTATTTGATAGATCTACTTTTATTTGTTCGTTATTTTCCATAGCAGTTTAGATATGATATATCTTGATTAAATATATTTTCTACATATGTCCCTGATCTTTCATGGTATTGGAGCCATACATATAACTCCTTGGATCAACTTCTTTATTTGTTGAAATATTGGATATGATATCTACTATTGTTTTTCATGATTAACAATAATGATTGAAGTTTATTTTTTGGCATTAATTTACAAGTAAATCTAATTTATTTTTTTAGATATGCTAGTCTTGATCTTGAGCGTTGATTCTTTAAACCCAATTTTTTCATAGTTCTACAAATTTGGATCTAGATCACATGTTTTGTTTTTGCAAATTTTAAACTATTTTTTTTTCTAAATCTGACATTACCATTACATCTGGAGCATGCTAAATAGTCAAGTTCAATGTTCATGTTGTTAAATTTGGTTTTTGTTTGAGCAAGATTTAAGATTGAAAATTCGTGGGTGCACTTAAGAGCTGTACAAATTGGTACCTTTTTGGGTTGATTTGACCATATGTGTTTGGAGTGGTCTAATTAGTCAAGATTGATCATTTGTGTACCATAATCAACCTTCATTTGTCTCAGATATTGAAAACAAAATTAGCAGATGTGAGTCGTCCATTCACGATAATATGTTTTTAAATTAGTTGTTCCACACTATACCAAACGGATTTGATATCAAATATTATGGATTTGATCATGTGGTTATAATAATATCCTATCTATTTCGTTTTTATGAGGTCTCGGGTTCAAAATCCATTCTCTCTCAACCTTAACTAATATTTTGTTGAGTAGATTTATCATTTGAAGGACTCGTTACATCATTGCAATGTGAACTCTTCCACCCAATCAACATGTGCCATATTAGTGGGTGCATCCAAAGAAAATTTGCAATTTCAGTTTCCATGTGTCATTTCGTATATTGCCACATGTCACTTTCAACACATGCAACATCAACATTATGTACATGTTACATCAACATTATGTACATGCCATGTCATATTTGGTACCTTGCCATTTTAGCATATGGTGTGTTCCATTCAGACCAATCAAAGGTTGTTACGTGGCACTTTTGGCTTAATTTTGGGGGATTAGCACCAAGATTTTGACATTGATTTTTAAATTGCCATAACTTTCTCATACAACATCAATTTTCAATGTGGTTTTTTGTAGGCTGTGTATTTTTTAGTTATATACACATTTACATATTTGGATTTAGTGAATTATTTTATTTGATGTTGGTGATTTTCATTTGCTCCCAAAATCCCAAGGCTAAACCTCTTTTTTGAAATTTAAAATGTTCATAACTTGTTGATACAGACACCATTTTGAGTGATTTTGTTTCTAGAAGTGCATGAAATTTCATCCTCTATGCAATTATGATATCAATTTCTATTGTTTTGTCCATATGCTTATTGATGATGCTAATGGCCACATATTTCTCCTTTGTTTGAGTATGACAATAGTCTATTTGAGACAATTTTTTATGGCAAAAAAATAGTATTTTGCTTGGAACTATGTATTTGTGACGGGGAGACCATTTTACATTGCATTAGGTGCATATTTGAGCACTTGTAGAACTTGATGATCATTGTGAGATCATGTTCAAGTTCTTGATTGAAGCATTACAATTGGTCGTCAACACTTTCAACCTATTGGATCACATCCAACTTCATCTTCTACTCTCATTCATGTTTTCTTGGAGATATTGTCCTTTGATACATTGTGGACTTGTCATGATGATTCATGCCTTTGATATTGGAGGTTCTTTCTTAGAGTTAGCTTTTTGTTTGCTTCACTCATTCCTAAGCAACACGTGTGAATAGTTTGGAGACATTGATTTCGAAGTTTACTACTCTATCTTTAGTTGCTTGGTACTTCATCACGAGCTTATTGATGTTGTCATTGGTGGTCATTTTGCATTGGTTCATCATGAGAGAAAGTGTCTCCTCCTTGCACTTTATTGAGTATCTAGTTGCAACTTATTGATGGTTTCCTACATTGTTCCACTCAATCGTTTATCGTTGACAACAACAAAGTTTGAAGCTATCTTTGTCACTTATTATGGATGTTTGAAGTTGTCATTAAGGGGGAATGTAATGTAATACCATCTTCTTAAAAATGTATTTGTCACAACCCATGATGTAATGATTGTTTAGTGACCACATTTACTATTGTATACCCTATCACTATTATGACTACGAGAACATCATTATGAGGCATTCATACACACAATGAGGTGTCATTAGACTTGTGAGTTTTCAAATATATCACATTATTGGCCTATTATTCTTATGTAACACAACTCTTTCATCAGCTCAGATGCTCATTCATCTAGTCAACATTACAAGGGAATGCTAGAATGCATTTTAATGGTGTCTAATGGATTGATGCAATTTTGTACTTAGAATCATAATTATTATCTTGATAACATCATTTGTGAGGCACTTATACATGTAACGTGACCTCACTAGACTTTTGTAATATTGTACATATGCACATGGAGATAGTTTTTGGGAGTTATTTGGTGGCGACCTCTCTCAGGTAATGGTGAATTACATTCATAGGACATTCTTATCCACTACTTCTCCTTTATCTCTTGATGGGCTTATCATTAACCTTTATGGATTGGTTGATCTCCACCATTGATTGTGCCTTATGATCAATGGTCCAGGTTTTTCTTGGTTATTATAAATCGAGGCAATTGGTCTTGAATCGAGGAAAATAATGGAGGGAGGCTTATTATATTGATCATTAGCTTGGATCTTAGGGGTCCATAGGATAGATCATTCATATGCTTGAGAGTTGTATGGATCCCATTTGAATTCCATACATGTGTTTGCTCTAGCTATTGTAATTGGGAGAGTTACATGAAAAATAGAAGGCCTTGCTTCCGTGGATGTTTTCCCACCTTGGGGTTTTACCATATAAATTTATTATTTCATTTCTCTTATTTGAAAAATCTATTTTTAGTTGTTTAATGTTTTATATACGATTTTAGATATGATAAATCTTGGTAATATGTTTCTTCATATTTTTTTTCTGGTTTTTCAAGTAGCATGCATCTGATTTAGAGAGTTTTCATCTATCTTTTTTATAATTTTAATTATTCTTAGAGTTCACAGTGCCATTGCACTCTTATCTTCTATTGGGTAATTGAGTTGAAATAAACTTACTTTTTGGTTTCGTTCCTCGTCAAAAGTTCCAAATAACAACTACTTTTTTAAATTGTTGTGTTCAATTGTTAAATGGTTGAAATGTCAATCAAAACATTTAACTTTGTAAGAGCTTTAAATGTTAAACTTTGTAATAGCTTTAAATGTTAATGGGAGTAGAATTTGATTGTTGGGTGAATCCATGAAGATGGTTTATTATTTTAATTATTTTTTGGCATGGTAAAACATTGTTTTTATTATTTGTTCAACTTCCAACAATCATAGCTTATACTTACATATGGAGTTTCAATTTGTAGTTAAAAAATTACTTGTAGGAAATTCTTTTAGCTTTTTATTCATTCAAATTGTGAAATTTTTATTAATATTTAATAAGTCAATTTGGTATTTTTGTAATGGTGTCTTCTTAAAAAAATCCAAGAATGATAATAAGTAACATTTGCAGTAAAAAATGCCAGAATATACAATAAATTTGCAGCTTCCTGAAATTCGGCAAGAAATTGTTGGATCTGCATATTTTAGTGATTAATATTGTATAATCCGAGTGCCCAATGGGTTTTTTAGGACGCTGAATCCATTTTTTATTTTTACTTGGAATAGAGCCCGGAAAAACCCACTAGGCACTTCCCCTCATTTCGAGGATGATACTCGGGGTAAACTAGGTTTTGTAGAAAGTCAAGGCTTTTTTCGATAGCTTACTCATTTAAGAGCTCAACATGTCACTTGCGAGAATTGAACCTAGGTGGGGGGGAACACCCCTCATCACATACCACTCGGGCTAAAACCAATTGACATGATGAATCCATTTATGTATTCATAAACACAATTTAAATAGCAACAATTGTGATTTCACCCATATTTATATAGTCAAATTCCAATGGAAAAAATCCAAAATATAAAACATTAGACAAAGCCTTTTTTTTAATTTTGGAACAAACAATTACATTGTGATAATCAACATAGATTATACCATTGTTTCACTATTTTTTTTGTATTTATTGCATTAAAAAATATATTTTAATTTGGACCAAATATAAAACTTTGTTAAACTATGCACTTTTGTGGGGAGACCACTTACTCTTCACATTTATAATAAATTTAAAAATTGGTAAAAATACCTTTTTGAAGAGGATGAGTAACGTTTCCAAATCTCAACTTTTATAATGTTTTATATTATGTAGTTTTAGAGATGTTGAATTTTTATTTTGACGATTTGTACCAAGATTGTGTATGTGTGCATGCATTTTAGAAAAATTAATAAAAATAAAAATCATAATGAAATTGGAATTGGAATTTTTTTTTATAGAAGGAAAGTAGATTCAACCTTGAATCTATTAGTATCATGTCCAATAACAAGTTTATCAAAATTTGTAGGGTTTGCACTTTCCAAAAGTGATGAGACCCTACAATTGCGTTGTTGCATCATTTTATGGTATTTTTGGTTGAAAGTGTTTTTTCAACAAAACTTATTTAGTTCAAATGAAAGTTAGATTAAACAATATCAGCTAACTTTTAATCGAAACTTATTTTCCATTGAAAGTTAATTTTAACCTACTAAACTAACAGTTTAAAATGATTTTCAATTGAAAATGTGAGAGGTCAACACAAAATAATTTTTCTGCGTATTCTAACCCCCCTTAAATTGATATTTATTCAATATGTTGAAGTGATTGCAAGAATGCAAATGTTATTTTTCTCGATGAAGTAAAAGAATTTGAAAACGTTTACCAGATTATTGAATGTTAAGAAGTTTAAGAAATAGGCAAAGGCAAAGCCTAATGTATTTGAAACCTAGCCATGGAAATCAAAACATTTGGAATATCAAGTACATTTGACGTTAGGGTTGCATGTAGAGTTATACATGTAGTTGTTGTTACATATGTAGTTGTTGCAACCCTTGCATCTATTGTTACACTCACAACTTCAACAAAACGTTTGTTGACTCGTGTTGGAACACATATAATCCTGAACTTTTGAGCTTTACATTCTCCACTTCATGAAATTATAATTTTTCTCAAAACGGTAACTTAGAGAAGAACTTTTGAATTTTAAATCAAATTCAGCTCTGGTTAATCAGTAATAAGACGTGCATGATATCTGTCGTTGATGAAGTTTTCTAGTTTGATTGAACGACCATAATTTCTCCGGAGTTTTGGAGCCGCCTAATCGTTAAAGATGTAAATCACTAAAGGTCGCTTCGGAGCTTCGCGCTTCAGGCATTTCGATAAGTCTTAATGATAAAATTACCGAAACCCGAAAGTGTTTGTTCATCACTTTTCCTAAACCTTTGAAGGATGCGAGTCGTGGTACATGTGTATCTTTTGAGTCTTCCTCGAGTTGACACGTGGCACCCTTTTCTGACATTTTCGTTTGAATATTCATACAATTCTAAGTAACACGTGGCACCTCCCTTTTCTCGACACGTCATCTAGAATGACATCATCTGTGACACGTCACTACGGGAGATGACCCTTCGAAAATATAACAAAGAACTAATTCGTAAATCACCGAAGCACCAAAATATCGAAGTATTAAACTTTAATTAATTAAGTTGATCATGATCAAGAGAT
Source organism: Picea sitchensis (assembly GCA_010110895.2). Lineage (NCBI taxonomy): Eukaryota > Viridiplantae > Streptophyta > Pinopsida > Pinales > Pinaceae > Picea > Picea sitchensis. Next base: position 200,446 of record SNQJ01S0003660.1, on the reverse strand, counting down.
AATCAATGACTTTGCACTTCAAGGTTAATGACTTCGCACTTTGGGGTTCGAACGTTTACCCTTCATCGTATCCTAAAATCTTCGAAGTCTGAATCTCTGAAACACTTAAAGTTAAATATGATTAATTAAGACTTAAATCGATTACCGGATAATTAATCACTTCATAGTTTTGGGTCTCGGGGATTTCCTCTCGAGCTACATTTAAAAACCCCGAAGTCCAAATGTCTGAAACACTTGAAGTTAACACACCTTTTTTAAACATGATTAATTAAGCTTTTAATAGCGATTATCAAGGGATTAACCTCTGCAGATTCGAGATTTGAGAAATTCTCACTCTGTCTCATTTAAAACTCTCGAACACGAACCGATGAATATTAATGACATTTATGACCAATTAACGCTAATGATTCAAATGTGGATCGTGGATCACCATGTAGACTTTTCCATTAAAGTTAATAAATTTGTAGTCAGTAAAGCTATACCAGAATTAATGTATCTAATTTGAATAAAGGCACTTGAAATTCGAATTCATTTTCACCTTCCGCAATTAGCAAGCTTTCATCAGTTTGAAAAAGATCACACATTTCCTTTGCAACAGGTAGCCTCACTCAATTTCTTAGAGATCATGTCACCACGAAAGATGATGAAGAAGCCTGATATGGCTAGTGAAGGTTCCAATCCAAACACAGACGTTCTATCAGATACTACGCCGCTAGCTATAGACTCTGTTAAATATTGGACACAGGTGTTCGAGGTTCTGGAACATGAGATTATAAACTACCCAGAAGATTTTGGCGATGAAGTAGACAATACTCACGAAGCTAAACTCAGATATATAACCCATTCAGAGTTACACAAGATAGCTACGCGACCGAGACTCATGCCGTATAACGACATGATACGCTGGGCCTTGGAAAACATCGACGTTCAAACCAGGATCATCATCAACCATCAGAAGGTTGTTGTTGGTTCTTTCTAACCAGAACACCTCCAAGTAATGTATAAGTTGTCTCCCACTCCAAGCAAAAAGAGTGCATACAATATGACAAGAGTTATCCCGATATCATCAAGTCTTGGTGGGGGCACCCAGAGAAGTTCAGGGGCAATGCTCATGGTGTGTATGCCACAATGTCGTTAGATGTTCACATGATTTATCTAGCCATGATGATCTGTAGATTGTTCGGGAAGAAGAGTCCTACCCATTTCCCAGTGGAATGGGTGTCTATCATGCACGAGGTGGCTGAGGGCTACACTTTTAATTGGGCCAAAATGTTGTCAGACAACTTGGCTAAAGAAATTACTGAATATAAAATGGCGAAATCAAAGGGGCAGCCCACCCCTTTCTGTATGTATGCGTATGTCATTGACTCTATCTTCTTCATGACTCCTTTCCCACTGATGAATTGGAGTTGGACCCCGACCAGCACAAAACCTATTCACTTTTATCATTCCAAGTTGTGGGAGGACAAGGCCAAATATTTCTTTTACAAAATTTGTCACCATGTAAAAGTGCCTGTTCATATGGCCCTATATGGTCACCCAACTCCTCGGATTTCAGAGAGGATTATGGGAAATCTGAGCAAACTAGAAGATTGGTTCATTGAATAAAACTTCTCTTATATCAGGGTTTTTGGATGCTCAGTTCAGCCCCATGCTCTCCCGCATTTTTTACTAGACTGTCTAATGTGCATGGATGTAACATCTTGCTCTTGCGCGCACTGAGCGAACTTATTCTTGAGGACACTTGCTCGCAAGTGATCCAAATTATTATACTTTTGGGCATTTGATTGTGATTATGAGGCATTATGAATTGATGACATGTTATTTTGTTTCATTGACATAGAAAGGTGCTATTAACTCGGTTTTCCCTGAGTGTGCAAGATTTTGGACCCCGAGGATGTCGAGGCATCGATGCGACCCCTTGGACTCTAGATCGAGTCAGGGAGTGGACTATTGGGGTTTGATTGTTGTATATATAACATTTGAGCATCTGATTAGATGATATGATTATAGATATGTTCTGACATGATTCGTTGATGATAGCTTGCCGATCAGACTCACAAGTGGAGTAGAGGGGCCACACACGACTACTAGAGACGTTGAGGGAGAGGTGTGGACAACAACTCTACCACAGCCTACTAGCACTCTCGCCGTGGCTTGAACTATAGATTAACGACTACCTAGTTCGAGAAGACCCGCGTTGTCGTGAGGGTAGACTGCGATAGTAGCTCACGATGATTCTAAGGGGCACGCAATAAAGCAAGGGTCTTATTCCTTAGAGGCCCTTAGTCTCCCACAAGATCACCTAGCGGAGTATTAACTCTAGGGGTTTTTTATGTCTACCAAGTCAGTCAAGAGGCCAATGGCACCCTTGGAGCACGGAGTGCGTCTTGAAAGGCACGTAGCACAAGAAAAATGGAAAGAGTCGAGTGGCACCCTTGGAGCACGTAGTGCGTCCTGAAGGGAACGTCGCATTGTTAAATAATAAATGAATAAACCTAGATGGCCTTAGGATGAATAACGTGATAAGAAAATTTTAAAACAATTTCCCTAATAAAATGTCGCCCAACCTCGAAAATTAAAATCTAGGTCTAGGTGAAACTTGCGGTAAAGGAAAAATATGTATGTAAAAATAAAAAATAAAATGATAATGATAATCATCATTAATCATGTGTCGGGAAGGGGGTAAGTAATTCTTTTAATTTATAAAAATATTTTGGGGGATAAAATTTAAAAAGGGAAAAAGGGGAATAATGATTTTGTCTCATATGTTAATTAAAATTTTAATAACTAAAAAGGAAAAAGGGAAAAAACTATTTTTCTACACCTGCCAATTTGAGTTTTAAATGAAAAGGGAAAGAGGGAAATCTAAAAGAATTAGGAAACTAGGAAAAATAAGGAAACATAAAAAAAAGGGGGGGAAACACAAGGGAAAAAACAGAAAGTCTAACTTAGTAAGGTATCTAACATTTAAGAACTTTCTAAATTAGCTCAACTAGTAAATTAGTAAGGGGGAAAGTCATTAAAACTTGTAAGGGAATATGAGGACACCTAGGAGCGATTCTAGGAAAAATTTTAGGTCAGTGAGGGAAATAGGGGTACTTATTTAATTAATGAAATTAATTTATGGAGGAATGAAGGGGATGGGTGACACATGTACAGGGAGGATTTTTATGAATTAAATTATTAAACATTAAATTAAATGGGATTTTGGGAAAGTAAAGGACTTTGAAACTCTATATAATGGAGGGAGGAGAAGGATGATGGATTTTTTTTGTCATGCGTAACGTTACACTGCAGAATTTTAGACTTGACTGATTTAGCTTGTGGGAGTTGGGATACCCAGCTCGGTGAGGAGTGGTAGCTCGGTCTTGCGAGGCGAGATAGGAGCTAATTGATTCTCTGATTAGTGTGTGTGGCCCCTTTGCGGCTCGGGGGGCTAAGGGGGAAGAAGAGTACCCCTAGCGTTGGCTGGGAGGTACCGGTGAAGTCTCATCGGTCGGCAACCGAGAGTTGCACGGAGCGCACAGGACAACAACTCAGAGCGGGCTACTTGGGATACGGTACACTTCCTTCATTTCTGCATGGTAGATTATTAGTAGACTTTACGCTCTTGGTATGTATGTTTAATTGGGTAAAGAAAATGATTGACTTAGCATTATAATTGATGATTGATTTTCCCCATAGCCTTAAGCTCGTTGTTGATTGATTCCCTTGACTTTCGATCCCTGCATGTCTTGACCGTCCTATGGTTTTATTTATTTGTGATGATTTTCGGTTTATATTTTTGCCTTCGTCCCTAACTCATCATTCCATGCCTGAGCAGTCAACCAGGAGCCTGATCTACGGTCGTCACTTCGGTGTTAATAGACCTATGGATCTAAACGCCCTGTTTTTTCTATGTGTGGATGATGAGTGAAGGATGTTCGTGCCAGTCATCTAGCCATGTTGGTTGTTCCAGGTAGTGTGTTGTCTTGCGCCTTGATGTGATTAATTAACCCTGCAATTTGTTGGTTGAAGGTGAAGTTTTTTTAACTCTGTGTCCCCTAATTTCTACTCTGCATTTTCAATACATTCAACCATGATTTTTCTGCAAATGATTACATTAGATGGTGAAATTTCTCTGTATTTTCAATCCATCTGGCCTGCGAACTATCCTCTGCAATTTATTACATTTCCTTGGCGAATTTACCTTGCGATTTTACACTTTATTTCTACATTTTTTTACTGCAATTTCTCCCTATTTATTTACTGCGATTTTTGTGATAAAACTCAACGTTCTTCTTAGGTTAAATTCAACATTTTATTATCATGTGAAAGCAAACTTATTTCTTCTCTTCGAATTCGGCATGCTCCGCGTTTTTCTTATTTTAAACTCGGCATTTGAATGAAGAGTGAAGAGCTCACCCTGTCCCGGAAGGTCAAACATAAAGTAGTGATCTTTTGCAAGAGGTTCTAGCTTGGACTGCAACGAGTCTATGTTATTTTCCAGGTAATCCACGCAATAACCAGGCCTCCATTGGGGCCAAGTCCATGTCCATGTCCAGCCATTACATCTTCGAGCTTGTTTAGATCCTAAATGTTGATTGCACATTCATAGGGCAAAGCATCATTTGCAGGATCTAAGTTGATCATTGCTACCTTCCTGCCAATAAGTGTGAGTAACTGAGACATGCCATTGCAGTAAGTAGTTTTTCCAGATCCTAGAGGCCCTACTACAACTTGTCCAAACACCATTCTATATGATTTTGTTTTGTGTTATTATCTTTGTTGTTCCTTCACGAGAACTACAAAAATAAGCTTTTATTTCTTCCCTCTTCTTAATCAACTTACATTTTAATTCAATTCATTTTATCTTATCCTGGACGAGCCACATATATATTACCCAGCACAAGTCACATAGTTGCTCTCTCGAGGATGTGTTTCAGACGAAAGAATTGTTAAAGATAAATCTTGTGTTTTGGGCATTCTGGATTGATTAGCGAATCAATTTGTTGAAGATAAATCTTGGTTAGCGAATTTCATTGTAACACCTGCGCGTTCACCATCAACTTCCTTGTGATATGCCCATGATACACCAACGAAATCCCTTATTATTAATATATATTAAGACAACATTATATCAACGCTATTATGACAACGAATTGTTAGAGAGTGCTTAGACAACATTTATATTTGGTCCAGCGCTACCCTTGTTGCATATTTTAGGTAGTGAGAAATGGGAGGAATAAAGCAGCCAACGACTGAATTGGAGTAACAGACAAATTTAGACATCGATTGAATAATTGACCAGCCAACTTAATGATTTTTCACAGTGAATTTTTATCATCGTGTGCTTAAGTGTAGGGCTGCGTGTTGACAGTAATTTTTAGTTAATTGTTGACTTCGTTATGACAGTATATCTTCCTTGAGTGAGGGAGTTTTTATGATGTGTCTGCATTACCACAGGGTTCCCGACATTTGAGATCATTCCATTTGTTTTATATTCACACCTTAGATGCCAATCAATATATATCTTGTGGCAGCTAATTTAATGGATGTTGGAAGAGAGTTAATGGTAGAGTTAAGTCCATTTATTATAGACAACGAATTCATACGCGTATTTTAGCCAGCTTTATCACGTAATTACTCTGCGAGTCACACCTTTAATTTCTGCATCATTCGGTAAATTTTACTGCGTTTTTTTTTTTTATCTTGATAGAGATTTAATAGACTGTGTATTTAGCGCATTTTGGACTGCGTTTCAGCGTATATAAAGATTGTGTTTTCAACATATTTAGACTGCGTTTCCAGCATGTTTTTAGACAACATTAGTGTATCCAATTAATTCAACAAGGACTTTTAAAGAACAACAAGTTATACTTAAAACGAAATAATTCATGTATTGACAACAATTTAATGATTGCATTACATCCCATGCTTTATTTTTAATGATAGTGACTTAATGATTGCAATATATCCAGTATTGATATAATGATAGTGATCCTAATAATAACAATAAAATGAATGCATTATATCCCTGTATATATATCCCTTGTGATATTATTACTGCCATATCCTCGACTGCAATTTTACATACCCATAGTTAGCATTTATACATGGTGACATCGTTTATAGGTTGTACAACGTTTGATATTGATATGTTAGACAACCCATCATAAAATGACAGCGTTGATCTAGTAGACAACAATCTTATTTAATGTTTCAGTTTATAAGATAACTTTTATTAGTTTTAAAAAGGGGTTTTATCTTATTTTAAAGGCACGCTTCATATTTGTTCCAGTTGGAAGATAACGAATTCCTCCTCAGGAATTTACTTGCCTGATTTGGAGTTGGAAACAGTCACACTAAGCTAATTGTTGGGATAACAATTATTCAAGGTGTACAGAGTGTCGTACGTTGCTTTAGAACTAGTTACAGAAAGAATTTAATGTGTTGTTTGAATGTTATGGTCGTTAGGTTTCCTCGCATCTTGTTGACTTGTCGGTTGGGTGCTAGGGATAATCGTTATGTGTTGGGATGGTTAAGTTGATCTCCTAGCATGTTGATTTTAGCTGGTGTTGAGGGTTTAGTGATGTTGTTGCGCCACGATTGTTGTGACGCTTATCACCTAGCGACGACATGATCACTAATGAGTGGATCATTGCGCACCCTAATGAATAGAGGAGAACGATAACTTTGTCGGAGTCTGTGCTTCCCATTGTGGGTGTTGTTCGTTGTAGTTGTTATTGGTGTTTTGGGTTGTAACGCTTTCATGCGTTTGGTTTTGCGCACCATAGAGGTTCTAGTATTGGTCGTCAAGGTCGTTGTGTCGAGATTGTGGATGATTTTCCTTAGCTTGTAGGGATTGTTGTGTGGTGTCAGGCGTGTAGTCGTTTCCTTCTTGATTTACGCATGATTCGCCCACTTGCTTGTTGTGCTAGTGCGTTGAGTCACTGTTATCTGTGGCCTGATCTGCGTGCGTGTGTTTGTCTTAAGGCTGTGTGGTTCAACTATTGATGTCGTTGCCTTCCTGCCTTAAAACAAAAAACAAATTGCACCTTTCGCTTCGCCTGGAGTCGTAACGTATGGGGTCGTTACATATGGTATCAGAGCGAGTTCCACCCTGCGACTGTGGATCGCCAGGCTGTCCACTGCAGTAAACCCGTGAGTTAACCATTGTGTTAATTAAAAACCTTAAGTGTCCATGTGGTGATCGCATTTAGAGGACGCCTCATAGGTTTGCAACGTGGTGTCGTAGAAGGAGGTGCGACGCCTATAGAAGTTCCCACACCCTCGAAGTTGAACCCCCAAGGTGAAGGGAAATTCCTTGGGCTAGATTCACTTGTGGTAAGGGATGATGATGGTCTGATAAGGCCCTTCTAGGTAATGTCAAAGGACCTTGATTCACCATCGGTATTAAGTGAGGTCAAGGTACCTGTACCCCTGAGGGTCCACAATGCGCCCTAGATAGTACCATTAGCATCCACCGAGAACTTGAGAGAGTCAAGTTCTCGAGTCCACGAGTGTCGCGAACGATTGTGTTGTCGAGGCATGGTTGTAGAGCAAGGCGTTGTGCTTCACACTTCGTGATTACGACCTCCAGCATGAAGGTCCGGATGGTGGTCTTTCAACTGAAGGGGAGTGCTCTTCTATGGCAGAAGACGCTCCTGCCACATTTGAACATGGTCGTCGACGACATGTCATGGGAATTGTTCGAGGAACAATTCCAGGAGAGATATCTTTATGAGGAATTCGTTGAGGGTCAACTCAACGAGTTCGATGCCTTGCGACAAGGTAGCCACATGATGCCCTAGTATGAGGCCTGTTTTGGAGCTGCTTCAGTATGCTCCACACCAAATTACCCAAAAACTTAAGGTCAAGAAGTTCGAGTTTAGCCTTATTGTTAGAATTTCACTTCTACTTCGGTTACCAGGAATACTGGACCAAAGAAGGTGTGTTGGATTGTGGGGAGCCACATTACCAACATTACTGCCCAGAGGAAGGGGTCGGAGCATCTGGATCAGTCGAACCCACTACTGTGGGAGATTTGGGCAAGGCCCAACGGATTCATGCAGCGATGAATAACCACTAGGTAGAGCACGAGTCGACTATGCTCGAGATGTCAAGTACCATCACTGACCAGACCCTTAGTATTTTGATATATATTGGTGCTACCTAGAGTTTCATTTCTGGTGCAGCGCTAAAAAGGATTAAGGTAAGAGAAGTCGAACAAGACGATTTTAGATTTGTAGAAATGGCTTCAGGAGCCAAATAGAAGGTTGGAGGCAAGGTTACAGGTTGTACCCTTAACCTAGGAGAGTTTGTCACCAGGGCCAACCTGTACGTCACGATCTTAGGATCTTATGACGTCGTGATTGGCAAGGATTGGTTGGAAGTGCATGAGGCGATACTCAACTGTAAGACAAAACGGTTGAGCTTGGTCGATGATGAGGGACAGAGACGCGTAATTTTAGGACGGAACCAGGGGTTTCCCTAAGGTTCATCTCTTCCTTGCAGTTACGGAAGAGCTTGCGCAAGGGATGTAAGATTTATGTGATCCTTGCGTTAAACGAGAAGGGAGTAGCAGAAGGTCTAGAACACCTTCCTATGGTGAGAGAGTTTGTTGACGTCTTTCCATAGGAGTACCTAGGATGTCGTCGGACAAGGAATTGTAATTTACCATAGACCTAAAACCGAGGACTGAACCAATAGCGAGAACACCTTATCGGATGTCGCCCCCAGAGTTACAGGAGTTGAGAATGAAACTAAAGGAGTTGTTGGACTGGGGACTTATACGACCGAGTGTGTCACTGTGGGGTGCGCCTATTATCTTCATACGAAAGAAGGATGGGTCGTGGAGACTCTGCATTGACTATCGTCAATTGAACAAGACAACAATCAAGAATCAATATCCGTTGTCGAGGATTGATGATCGATTTGATCAGATGAAGGGTGCTACAATGTTTTCAAGGATCGATTTGCGATATGTTTATCACCAGTTACGGATCAAGGAGGATGACGTCCCTAAGACCGCCTTTAATATGAGGTTTGGTCATTACGAGTTTATTGTTTTACTGTTTGGACTGACAAACGCCCCAGGGGTATTTATGAGTTTGATGAACGGGGTGTTCTGCGAGTACTTGGACAAGTTCGTCCAAGTATTCGTTGACGATATTTTGATTTACTTTTGGACAACAGAAGAGCATCATGTGAACTTGCGCTTGGTACTACAGTGTCTGCGAGAGCACAAATTATATGGGAAGTTGTCCAAATGCTCGTTTTATCAAGCGAGGATTCACTACTTAGGGCATGTCATCTCCGGTGAAGGTATCACCATGGATCGAACAAAGGCCGAGGCTATTATGGAATGGCCCACGCCGATGAATGTCCCAGAAGTGTGTAGCTTCATGGGCTTAGCAGGATACTATTGACGGTTTGTCAAGGGATTTTCAAAGATAACAAATCCGATCACGGAATTGCAGAAGAAGAACAAGAAGTTTGTTTGGACCAAGAAATGCGCAGAAGCATTTGGGAGGCTCAAAGAGTTGTTGACAACAACACTGATACTAAAGGTCCCTGACATGGACGCATAATTCTTGGTATGCACTAACACATCCAAGGAAGGCTCAGGCGGAGTCTTGATGCAAGACGAACGAGTGATCTCTTACATCTCGAGGAAACGGAGAAGGCATGAGGAGAACTACACAACGCACGATTTGGAGTTGTTAGCCATCATATATGCCTTGAAGGTTTGGAGACACTACCTTGTTGGGCGAAAATTTGAACTAAAGACGGACCACTGTGGACTACAACACATCTTTATGCAAAGTGACCTGAATGTGCGACAATGACGTTGGTTGGAATTGCTTAGCGAGTACGACTTCGAGATTACTTACATAAAAGGAACAGTGAACCGAGTGGCAGATTCATTGAGTCGGAGACCATGCCTCTTTCCGATGTTGCCCCTTCAGATGAATCTACGTGAAAAGATTCTAACTTTACAACGTGACGATGAATGGTACAAAGAGGTCAAGGATTTTATTGGACAAAACACGATGATGGTACCAACATTTGAAGGATTTACGTTTGACGACGATGGATTATTAAGGTTTAAAAATAGGATTTACGCACCACCGAATGATGATTTGAGGAGCTTGATCCTAAACGAGGCTCATAGAGCAATGTACCTGGCTCACCTGGGAGTCAGGAAGATGAGGGCGGACCTTAAACCCTTATTCTTCTGGAAAGGAATGAAGGTAGACATAGTCAACTATGTGGCCAAATGTCTAGAATGTCAATAGGTAAAGGTTGAACATAGACATCCAGTAGGATTACTACAGCCACGTGTTATTCTAGAATCGAAATGGGAGGTTATTTCGATGGATTTTATTTTTGGATTTCCAATAACGGTAAGGAGGCATGACTCCATTTTTGTAGTAGTCGACACTCTGACAAAGAGTGCTCATTTTATTCCTGTGTGTACGACGTATCAGGCACCTGACATAGCTAGAGTTTACATCAGTGAGATTGTGAGGCTGCATTGCGTGCCTAAGAGGATTGTATCTGATCGAGGATCGATGTTCACTGGACGATTTTGGACTAGTTTCCAAGAGGCCTTGGGAACCCAACTTAACTTCAGTACTGCATATCATCTGGAGACTGACGGGAAGACTGAATGAATGAACTAGACCTTGGAGGACATGTTGCACATGTACGTAACGGACCAACAAAAGTGTTGGGAAGAATTCTTGCCCCTGGTGGAATTTGCTGATAACAACAGTTACCAAAGCCCGATTAAGATGGCGCCTTTCGAGTTTCTTTACGGGCAACCATGTCGGACGCCTTTGAGTTTGGATCGACTTGAGTATAGGGTCCTGGTGGGACCATAAGAGATCCATGAAATTTAAGAGAAAATGAAAACAATAAGACAAAGGATCAAAGAAGCACAGGATTGACTGATGATCTATGTCGATGCGCACCGTGTTGACCATAGTTATGAAGTTGGCGATCGATTCTTCTTGCAGGTAAAACCGCATAAGAGTTCGATCAAGTTTGGAAAGGGAGCTAAACTCTCTCCTAAGTTCATGGGACCTTTCAAGATTGTGGAGAGGAATGGGCTCACGGCCTATTGACTAGCCTTGCCTGATTCCTTGAGGCGTATTCATGATGTTTTTCACATATCTGTTTTGAGACATTATATTAGTGATCCTACACATATTATTGACATGAGTTTCTTGCAAGTATCGGACGAGGGGGAGCTCGCGGTTGATCTTATCGACATCCTAGATCATCGCATTCGACATCTACGACGTCGAACAGTAGATCAGGACAAGGTCTAGTGGGACAACTATAGTCCGCACTCGACGACCTGGGAGGACGCATATGATATGCGCCAACAGTTTCCATTTTTGTTTCATAGATAGACTTATGATACTGTGATACACATTATTTCAGCACTTATATACTGTGAAACTTCAGGACGAAGTTTAGACCAAGAGGGGGAGTATGTAACATCCTGCTCTTGTGTGCACTGAGTGAACTTCTTCTTGAGGAAACTTGCTCACAAGTGATCCATATTATTATACTTTTGGGCATTTGATTATGATTATGAGGCGTTATGAATTGATGACATGTTATTTTGTTGCATTGACATAGACAGGTTCTATTGACTCGGTTTTCCCTGAGTGTGCAGGATTTTGGACCTCGAGGATGCGACACCTTGGACTCTGGATCGAGTCAGGGAGTGGACTATTGGGGTTTGATTGTTGTATATATGACATTTGAGCATCTGATTAGATGATATGATTATGGATATGTTCTAACATGATTCGTTGATGATGCAAGTTGATGATAGCTTGTCGACTAGACTCACATGTGGAGTAGAGGGGCCACGCACGATTACCATAGATGTTGAGGGAGAGGTGTGGACAACAACCCTTCCACAGCCTACTAGCACTCCCACCATGGCTCAAACTATAGGTTAACGACTACCTAGTTCGAGAGGATCCACGATGTCATGAGGGCAGACTGTGACAATCACTCACGATGATTCTAAGGGGCGGACAATAAGGCAGGGGACTTATTCTTTAGAGGCCCTTAGTCTCCCACAAGATCATCTGGCGGAGTATTGACTCCAGGGTTTTTTTATGTCTACCAAGTCATTCAAGAGGTGAGTGGCACCCTTGGAGCACAGAGTGCATCCTGAAGGGCACATCGTGCAAGAAAAGCGGAAAGAGGCGAGTGGCATCCTTGGAGCACGTAGTGCGTCCTGAAGGGCACGTCGCGCAAGGGAAACCGATTGAGGCAAGTGGCACCCTTGGAGCACCTAGTGTGTCATGAATGGCACGTCGCGTTGTTAAATAATAAATGAATAAACCTAGATGGCCTTAGGACGAATAACGTGATAAGAAAAAAATAAACAATTTCCCTAATAAAATGTCGCCCAGCCTCGAAAATTAAAATCTAGGTCTAGGTGAAACTTGCGGTAAAGGAAAAATATGTATGTAAAAATAAAAATAAAATAAAAATGATAATCATCATTAATCATGTGTCGAGAAGGGGGTAAGTAATTCTTTTCATTTATAAAAATCTTTTGGGGGATAAAATTTAAAAAGGGAAAAAGGGGAATAATGATTTTGTCTCATATGTTAATTAAAAATTTAATAACTAAAAAGGAAAAAGGGAAAAAGTTAATTTTCTACACCTGCCAATTTGAGTTTTAAATGAAAAGAGAAAGAGGGAAATCTAAAAGAATTAGAAAACTACGAAAAAGAGGGAAACATAAAAAGAAAGGGGAAACACAAGGGAAAAAGTAGAAAGTCTAACTTAGTAAAGTTTCTAGCATTTAAGAACTTTCTAAATTAACTCAACTAGTAAATTAGTAAGGGGGAAACTCATTAAAACTTGTAAGGGAATATGGGGACACCTAGGAGCGATTCTAGGAATGATTTTAGGTGGGTGAGGGAAATAGGGGTAATTATTTAATTAATTTATGGAGGAATGAAGGGGATGGGTGACACACGAACGGGGAGGATTTTTATGAATTAAATTATTAAACATTAAATTAAATGGGATTTTGGGAAAGTAAAGGACTTTGAAACTCTATATAATGGAGGGAGGAGAAGGATGATGGATTTTTTCTATCATGCGTAACGTTACGCTGCAGAATTTTAGACTTGATTGACTTAGCTTGTGGGAGTTGGGATACCCAGATCGGTGAGGAGTGGTAGCTCGGCCTTGCGAGGCGAGTTGGGAGCTAGTTGATTCTCTAATTCGTGTGTGTGGCCCCTTTGCGGCTCGGGGGGCTAAAGGGAAAGAAGAGTACCCCTAGCGTTGGCTGGGAGGTACCGGTGAAGTCTCATCGGTCGGCAAGCGGGAGCTGCATAGAGCGCACAGGACAACAACTCAGAGCGGGCTACTTGGGATACAATACGCTTCATTTATTTTTGCATGGTAGATTATTAGTAGACTTTACACTCTTAGTCTGTATGTTTAATTGGGTAAAGAAAACCATTGACTTAGCGTTATAATTGATGATTGATTTTCCCCATAGCCTTAAGCTCGATGTTGATTAATTCCCTTGGCTTTCGATCCCTGCATGTCTTGACCGTCCTATGGTTTTCTTGATTTGTGATAATTTGCGGTTTATATTTTTTCCTTCATCCCTAACTCATCATTCCACGCCTGAGAAGTTGGCCAAGAGCCTGATCTACGGTCATCACTTCGGTGTTAATAGAACTATGGATCTAAACGCCCTTATTTTTTGTGCGTGGATGATGAGCGAAGGATGTTCATGCCAGTCGTCTAGCCCTGTTGGTTGTTCCAGGTAGTGTTTTGTCTTGCACCTTGATGCGATTAATTAACCCTGCAATTTGTTGGTTGATGGAGAAGTTTTTTTAACTCTGCACCCCCTAATTTCTACTCTGCGTTTTCAGTACATTCAACCACGATTTTTCTGCAAATAATTACATTAGATGGCGAGATTGCTCTGCATTTTTAATCCATCTGGCTTGTGAACTGTCTTCTGCAATTTATTACATTTCCTTGGCGAATTTACCTTGCGAGTTTACCCTTTATTTCTACATTTTTTTACTGCAATTTCTCCCTATTTATTTACTGTGATTTTTGTGATAAAACTCAGCGTTCTTCTTAGATTAAATTCAATGTTTTATTATCATGTGAAAGAAAACTTATTTCTGCTCTTCGAATTCGGCATGCTCCGAGTTTTTCTTATTTTAAACTCAACATTTGAATGAAGAGTGAAGAGATGAACCTGTCCCTGAAGTTCAAAATGAAAGTAGTGATCTTTTCCAAGAGGTTCTAGCTTAGACTGCATCCACGCAATAACCACGCAATAACCAGGCCTCCATTGGGGCCAATTCCATGTTCAGCCATTACATCTTCGAGCTTGTTTAGATCCTCAATGTTGATGGCACATTCATAGGGAAAAGTATCATTTGCAGGATCCAAGTTTATCACTGCTACCTTCCTGCCAATAAGTGTGAGTAACTAAGACATGCCATTGCAGTAAGTAGTTTTTCCAGATCTTGGAGGCCCTACTACAACTTGTCCAAACACCATTATGTTTTCTTTTGTTCTGTGTTATTATCTTTGTTGTTCCTTCACGGGAAATACAAAAAGAAGCTTTTGTTTCCTCCCTCTTCTTAATCAGATTACATTTTAATTCAATTCATTTTATATTATCATGGACAAGCCACATATATATTACCCAACACAAGTCACATAGTTTCTCTCTCGAGGATGTGTTTCAGGCGAAATAATTGTTAAAGATAAATATGTTCTTCTGGGCATTCTATATTGATTAGCGAATCAATTTGTTGAAGATAAATCTTGGTTAGCGAATTTCATTGTAACACCTACGCGTTCACCAACAACTTCCTTGTGATATGCCCGTGATACACCAGCGAAATCCCTTATTATTAATATATATTAAGACAACATTATATCAGCACTATTATGACATCGAATTGTTAGAGAGTGCTTAGACAACATTTATATTTGGTCCAGCGATACCCTTGTTGTAGATTTTAGGTAGCAAGAAATGGGAGGAATAAAGCAGCCATCGACTAAATTGGAGTAACAGAAAAATTCGGACATCGATTGAATAATTGACCATCCAAATTAATGATTTTGCACAACGAATTTTTATCATCGTGTGCTTAAGTGTAGGGTTGTGTGTTGACAGTAATTTTTAGTTAATTGTTGAGTGCGTTATGGAATTATATCTTCCTTGAGTGAGGGCGTCTTTATGATGCGTTTGCATTGCCATAGGGTTCCCGGTGTTTGAGATCATTCCATGCGTTTTATATTCACACCTTAGATGCCAATGAACATATATCCTGTGGCAGCTAATTTAATGGATGTTGGCAGAGAGTTAATGGTAGAGTTAAGTCCATTTATTATAGACAGCGAATTCATACATGTATTTCAGCCAGCTTTATCACTTAATTACGCTGTGAGTCACACCTTTAATGTCTGCGTCCCTCGGTAAATTTTACCGTGTTTTTTTTTTATCTTGATAGCAATTTAATAGACTATATATTCAACGCATTTTGGACTACATTTTAGCGTATATAAAGACTGTGTTTTCAACATATTTAGACCGTGTTTCCGGCATGTTTGTAGACAACATTAGCGTATCTAATTAATTCAGCAAGGACTTTTAAAGGACAATGAGTTATACTTAAAACTGAATAATTCATGTATTGACGACAATTTAATAATTGCATTACATCCCATGCTATATTTTTAATGATAGTGACTTAATGATTGTGATATATCCAGTATTGATATAATAATAGCGGTCCTAATAATAACAATAAAATTAATGCATTAATCTCTCTATATATATCCCTTGTGATATTATTACTGCCATATCCTCGACTGCGATTTTACATACCCATAGTTAGCGTTTATATTTGATGACATTGTTTATAGGTTGTACAACGTTTGATATTGATATGTTAGACATCCCATCATAAGATGACAACATTGATCTAGTAGACAACAATCTTATTTAATGTTTTAGTTTATAAGATAGTTGTTATCAGTTTTAAAAAGGGGTTTTATCTTGTTTTAAAGGCACGCTTCCTATTTTTTCTAGTTGGAAGATAACGAATTCCTCCTCAGGAATTTACTCATCTAATTTRGAGTTGGAARCAATCACACTAAGCTAATTGTTGGGATAATGATTATTCAAGGTGTACAGAGTGTCATATGTTGCTTTAGAACTAGTTACACAAGGAATTTAATGTGTTGTATGAATGTTATGGTCGTCAAGTTTCCTCRCATATTGTTGACTTGTCGGTTGGGTGCTAGGGATAATCRTCATGTGTTGGGATGGTTAAGTTGATCTCCTAGCACGTTGATTTTAGCTGGTGTTGAGAGTTTAGTGATGTTGTTGCGCCACGATTATTGTCACGCTTATCACCTGGCGATGACATGATCCTTGATGAGGGGATTATTGTGCGCCCTAATGAATAGAGGAGAATGATAACTTTGTCGGAGTCGATGCTTCCCGTTGTGGGCGTTGTTCGTTGTAGTTGTTATTGGTGTTTTGGGTTGTAACACCTTCACGCGTTTGGTTTTGTGCACCATAGAGGTTCTAGTACTGGTCGTCAAGGCCATTGTATCGGAATTATGGATGATTGGCCTTAGATTGTAGGCGTTGTCGTGTGGTGTCGGGAGGGTAGTCGTTTCCTTCTTGATTTACGCATGCTTCGCCCAGTTGCTCGTTGTGCTAGTGCGTTGATTCAATGTTATATGTGGCCTGATCTACATGCGTGTGTTCGTCTTCATGTTGTGTGGTTCACCTGTTGATGTTGTTGCCTTCCTGCCTTAAAACAAAAAAAAAATTGCACCTTTCGCTTCGCTTGGAGTCATAACGTATGGGGTCGTTACAAGGGAAATAACTTACTAGATAGTAATGGGAGGCATCAACAAGGAGATGAAGGGAGCCCATAAAAAGGTATGGTCAACCTTCCCTATCTAGGTCGACATGTTTTCATTACTATATTTCGGTCACTCTAAAGTAGAGGTTGTAGTTGTAAACGATGTCAAATTGGTCGACATCGAATTCAAAAATCACAACCCACACAAGATCGTAGAGAACCACCTGGCCCAATTTAATATGAAAATATATGTGCACAAAGACTCCCCATACGACGACATATTCAAGGGAGTCAGGTCTTATGAAGAGGTACAAAATAGGTTCCAAGCCCTGCCCCCAAATCAACATGTTGGCTTCCTCAGTTTCCAAATACACAAGTGAAACAACTTGTCGAAAGTACTACAAGGAGAATCGATAGCCGCTTCTCCTACACAAGAATATGTACCTCCAGGTTTTGAACCAGGACACTCTGGTAAACAGAACATTGAGGAGAACCTAAAAAGTTCTGAGGTTTTGACACAGGAATTAGAAGCCTCATTATCAGGACAACTAAGCTCCCAGGCACTAGAACAAATTAAAGCTTACATAAAGCGGGGACCCGATATACCACATTCGATGCCAACCACCCCCGCTAGTACCTTGAGTACAATAGAGCAGCAATTGTCTATATAAATCGACACTCCTATTACATCACTGACACCTTTGCAGTCTAGATTCGGAAATCCTAGTTCCGAAATCATTCTTGTAAGTGATCTTACCCCAATCTTTCCCGAAGAGATGGATCCCTCATATTTCTTCTTTAGAAATAAATGGAGGGCCATCGTCAAAAGAGAATCACACCAGAAGGATGGAGTAGTAACCAAAAGGCAGAGGATGTTGTATGACGAAAATGATCACGACGATTCAGAATTCATGAAAGAAGTTGCAGGTTCATTGGGTACCTTTGCCACTGCAAATCAATGGTCTGTGGAGAATTTGGCAGAGCAACTAAGACATAAAATCCTATTGGTGGGGCAGTTGCAAGATCAAATACTGGCCTTGGAACAAACTGTAAGGAATGATATGAGCCAAAACTTTGAACAAATTAGAGCTCATGATCGACATCAAATCCAACAGCTGTGGGCAAACCTTGAGGAGCTCCATCGAAATTCATAGGCCAACCAGGGTCAAATCACTCAACGTGATGAATTTATAAGACAAATGCAAGCTAGATTGAAGGTGACCAAAAGTGTCTCGATAGACATTCTAGCCTTTCAAACCCAAGCGTTGGAAATAAACGAAAAACTGGAAATGACCTGACAGGATCTTTTTATGAAGGTTGATGCCATACAAAACTGCTATTAGGCAGTAGGCAATGCTCTAAAGGATGTATATATCAAGGAAAGAGAAGCTCGCTTAGCCCGAGCTAAGTTTCAAGAATCCATCGTATTGGCACAAAAAGATAATATCCTTGATTTTCCTCGGCTTTCCCCTTCAGAACAAATAAGGGGTGATATGGACCTCAAGGTGTGGGAAATGAATTTGGCAGAGAGAAAGAGATTAGCCAGTGAAGTAAATGATGATTTCCAAGAAGCGTTATCATCATTAGATAAGAGACTAATTGATTTTGAGGGAAGCAGTATTGTGGAGGCCTTGGGGCAAATCGATATTGAAATGAACCAGCATAATTCTAGAAGGAGCAAAGAGAAAAATTTGGCAGCCATTCAGGAAATGAGTCAGATTGACCTTCTTAAAATAAATAAATGGCTAGTGAACCCAAGTTTGCAGTTCCAGGACTTTGCTCAAGAAGCGAAAAGAATCCAAGAAAGGCTACCTCCAGTGTAAAGGAAGTTGTACACTTTCGAGGTGAATGAAACAATTGAGCCATCAAAGTTGGTGGTGGAATTTTGAGACAAATGCAACCAATGCATTGAGCATGGAAAAGCAAGCACAGTTGTGAGCAGGTAAGAAAATTTCATTACATTACTGAACATGGCTGGAGAGATAGATGGCAATAGAACTACAACAGCTAAGATATTATGCTGAATTATTAAGAAGACTAGAAGATAGATGTGTCCAACCTAAAGGAATGAGGAAAAGAAGTGTTTATGCCAGCAGACGAAGAGATGGAGGGGGATACCAACAAATCTCATCATATTCTACACACTATTGTCCTATTTCAAATATTTGATACTTTTATTAATAGAAGTTCAACCGTTTTGAGTTGTGACAATTTTGCATAAATACATAGATTCAAGATTTATTAGAAGTTGCTTCTTGTCGGATGTAAGAGAGAAAACTCTCCTTTTGAGTATTAATACAAGTGCAAACAAAGATTCCAAATTTTGTTCAGTTTGGGTTATGAGTTTCTTTTGTATTTCCATATCTCAGCATTTCTTTATGCAATTCCTTGATAAATGTTTTGCAATTTAGTATCACAACTACTGTAATCGTATCATATTAGTAATATGTTAAGTAAGAAAAACTTTCCTCTATATTTACTGTGAGTAAAACAAGACCTGCAAGCTGTGTGAATTACTATACTTTATGCTTTGTTCAAGGGTGCGCTATCTATTTTCTTCTACTGCAACAAGGTGAGAATCTTCAACAATTGATGCCTTTCTTTTTTAACAGTTTTGTGATTTTCCCTCACCATTCAATATTACAATTATGACTCAGACACCAAATGCAGCCTTTGTACTATCATATTGTTAATTTCATTTAAATGAATTTTTCTCATATAACTAAAGGTAGAAAAAACACTCTTTAAAAACAGTCACTTTAAACTTTCCTGATGCCTGACATTACTCTTTGAGCCTTAAGTTTAATCTCAGGAACAACTTGCATGTCGAAAATATTGGAACCTCAACAAAGACACTGCATAAGCATAAAAAATTCAATATGTAGTTAGACACGAATGAAGATCTTGCTTGTTGGGCCATTATTTGTAAGCAACCCTGCAAGGATAGACTTCCAAAAGGTGTTAGAGCTATAGTGTAAGATTATTTGGATGATGAATTCTAGTGTTTCGCCAAATAGAAATTATGCGGTATTGTGTCAAATATCAATAGGTATATATGAACCACATGCAAAAAAATTGTTGGAGATGATTCAAGTTAAATTCTTCACTAGTTTCAATGAGAGTCACTGTGATATTGATCTCCCAATTAACACACTTTTTATGATTAAAAAATGGTAAATTAGACATATCATTGTTCATGACATGTGTTATTGCCATTACCATGTTGAATTTCAATTACACTCGAATACTTTAATTTTGGTAAAAATTATTGGACAAATCCACCTCCCCCTTTCACAAATCATGTTTTGATATTCAATATTGCATGTGCACGAGTGTTTGATGAGGCATTTTACCAAAAATAATGTGTTGGTGGGAATAAATGCAACCATTCTGCGATTTGGCTTCATTCCATATGAAGTACCCTATTGATTTCAATGACCCAACATTAATATATATAACTCTCAATTGGAAGAGATATGAATATATTGATCTCAACATCACATCCTCTTCAAGTGCTCCCTCTAAAACAATTGGAAGAGATATGAATATATTGATCTCAACATCACATCCTCTTCATGTGCTCCCTCTAAAATGATTGATTTGCTAGAGGATAGAATGTGTGTGACAATGTTCATGAAGAAATTTGAAAACAAAACTTATAAATACACCAACCATTCGCATTGAGCTATGTGGCAATGACCTACAATTAAAACAATCTTGCAATGTTTTTCCACAAGGGACATTTTTGTTGGTGGTTGAATTTGCAGAATTAGGCTTTTACTATACAAAGGGAGATGCAAAGTGAATATTATAATTTTGACCATATCCACACACACACACACACATATATAAAGCTCAGTGTTAATTGTATGGAAAGTAATGGCAATAATCATTATGTGATCAAAGAGTACCATTTTGATATTAGTGATGATCATAAACATGATAAAGATTGTGTTTAACGTTATTTCAATGTAATTTATTAATAACTAAATGTATGTGGGGTTCAATTCAAGGATATGGTTAGATGGTTGAGTTAGTCAATTTAAATCCTCAGGATCATTCTATTTTATTGCTTATATTGCTTTCATAACAAAACACTTATTTAACATATTTGGAATTTCTTTCAAAATGAACATGAAAAGGGAGAGCATGATGGTGTTGGGGCATGTGTAAAATGGAGCACTTCGAAAGTTTTGAATAAGCCACTCCACTATACAATTTGTATCACCACAACAAGTTGTTATCTGACCTACAAATTAAATTCAACCATGAAAATAATCCAAGGTGAGGTGATGCACATGTGTGAATATATATTGTTTACAAATTTATAGATTAGACCAATTACAAATTATGTATTTATATTAATTTGTTGTGAATTTGAACAGGTTGAAATGTCTTAAAAATACATTGAAAAGTTAGTCCTTTTAAGATTGCATATGTTTGAACTACATGTTCTTCTTGAATATTAAAATTGAGGATATCAACATATATATTCCATATGATGTTGGCACCATATGTGGGACAAGTAGTTTTCAATCTATTAGGCCAAAGGACTTTCAACATGTATCTTCATTGATAGAAGAAAGAAATGGTGCTTTTGTCTAGTTTGTATAAATGATAGACTCCACCAAGGTTTACTAGAATTAATTGGCAATTATGTTAAACCTTGGAAACATATAGAACCAAATGTAAAGAGGAAAATTACACGTGAACTTGTATATGGATTCATAAGACACTTTCATTTCATTTCATGGTGACTAAATTTATATTCTTGTTAGAAAAGGTAATATAATTATATATGTAATTTACTTCATAAATGTATTAT
>SNQJ01S0003660.1:149250-168808 GCA_010110895.2 Picea sitchensis | reverse complement strand
CAAATACACTGTGATAATCACATAGTTTGTACCATTGTTTCACTATCTTTTGGTATTTATTCCATATTAAAAAAAATGTTTTTTTTAATATGGACCAATTATTAAACTTTGTTAAGCTATGCACTTTTGTGGGGAGCCCACTTACTCCTCACATTTCTTATAAATTTAAAAATTGGTAAAAATAACATTTTGAAGAGGATGAGTAATGTTGCCAAATCTCAACTCTTAAAATGTTTTCTATTACATAGTTTTAAAGATATTGAATTTTCATTTTGACGATTTGTAACAAGACTGTATGTGTATGTGTGCGTTCATTTTAGAAAAAATAATAAAAATAAAAAATTCACAATGAAATTGGAAAAAAAATTACATAGAAGGAGAATATATTCAACCTTGAATCTATTGGTATCATGTCCTCTATTGGTATCATGTCCAATAACAAATTTATCGATTTTGCAGGGTCTGCGCCTTCCAAAAGTAACGAAACCCTACAATTGCGTTGTTGCATCATTTTATGGTATATCTAGTTGAAAGTGTCTTTCCAACAAAACTTGTTTAGTTCAAATGAAAGTTAGTTTAAACAGTTTCAAGTAACTTTTGATCAAAACTTATTTTCAATTGAAAGTTCATTTTAACCTAATAAACTAACTTCCCATTGAAAAGAAAGTTTGATTGAAAGTTTGAAATGATTCTCAATTGAAAATGTGAGAGGTCAACAAAAAATAAGTTTTCCACATATCCTCGAAATTGATATTTATTCATTATGTTGAAGTGACTGTGAAAATGCAAATGTTATTTATGTCAATGAAGTACAATAATTTGAAAATGTTTACCACATTATTGAATGTTAAGAAGTCTAAGAAATAGGCCAAGGTAAAGCCTAATGTATTTGAAACCTAGCTACGCCAATCAAAACATTTGGAATATCATGTACATTCGATGTGAGGGTTGCAAGTAGAGTTATACATGTAGTTGTTGTTACATATGTAGTTGTTGCAACCCTTGCATCTATTGTTACACTTACAACTTCAACAAAACGTTTGTTGACTCACATGTCGAAAATATTGGAAGCTCAATAAAGTCATTGTATAGGCATAACAAATTCAGGATGTAGTTAGATACGAATGCAGAGCTTGCTTTTTGGGCCATTACTTGTAGGAAACCCCACTAGGATAGACTTCCAAAAGGTATTAAAGATATGGTGTAAGATTATTGGATGATAAATTCTCGTGTTTCACCAAATATAAATGATGTGATGTTGTGTCAAATATAAAGAGGTATATATGAACCACATGCAAAAAATTTGTTGGAGATGATTCAAGTTAAATTCTTCACTAATTTCAAGGAGAGTCATTGTGATATTGGTATCCCAAACAACACATCTGTGATGCTTAAACCATGGTAAATTAGACATATCATTGTCCGTGACATGTGTTATTTCCATTACCATGTTGAATTTCAATTATGTACTCTACTACTTTCCTTAATTTTGGTAAAAATTATTGGACAAATCCACCTTCCCCTTTCACAATTCATGTTTTTATATTCAAGATTGCATGTTCATGAGTGTTTAATGGGGCATTTTCCCAAAAATAATGTTAAGGTGGAAATAAATGAAACCATTATTCTATTTGGCTTCATTCCATACAAAGTACCCTATTGATTTCAACGACCCAACATTAATACATATAACGTTCAATTGGAAGAGATATGGATATATTGATCTCAACACCACATCCTCTTTAGGTGCTCCCTCTAAAATGATTGATTTGCTAGAGGATAAAATCCTTGTGACAAAGTTTATGAAGAAATTTGAAAACAAAACTTATAAATACACCAACCATTCTCATTAAGCTATGTGACAATGACCTACAATTAAAACAATATTGCAAGGTTTTTCTACATGAGACAATTTTGTTGTTGGTTGATTTTGCAGAGAATTACTCTTTTGCTATACAAAGGGAGATGCAAAGTGAATATTATAATTTTGACCATGTATATGTTATATATATATATACATACAAAGATTATAGTGTTGATGGTATGGAAATTATAATGACAATAATCATTATGTAATCAAAGAGCACCATTTTGATATTAGTGGTGATTGTAGACATGATAAACATTTTGTTATGCATTGTTTTAATGTAATTTATTAATCACTAAATGTATGTGGGGTTCAATTCAAGCAATGCTGGATATGGTTAGATGGTTGAGTTAGTCAATTTAAATCCTTGGGATCATTTTATTGCTTGTATTACTTTCACAACAAAACACTTATTTAACATATTTAGAATTTCTTTCAAAATGAACATGAAACAGGAGAGCATGATGGTGTTGGGGCATGTATAAAATGAGCACTTCAGAAGTTTTGAATAAGCCACTCCACTAGACAATATGTATCACCACAACAAGTTGTCCTCTAACATACAAATTGAATTCAAGTCATGAAAATAATCTAAGATCAAGTGATGCACATGGGTAAATATATATTTTTAAAAAATTGTAGATTGAACCAATTACAAATTACATGTTTATTTTAATTTATTGTGGATTTGAAGATATTGAAATGTCTTAAAAATACATTGAAAAGTTAGTCCTTTTAAGATTGCATATGTCTGAACTACATGTTCTTTTGGAATATTAAAATTAAGGATATCAACATATATATTATACATGATGTTGGCACCATATGTGGGACAAGAAGTTTTAAATCTATTAGGACAAAGGAATTTCAACGTGTAACTTCATTTCATAGAAGAAAGAAATTGTGCTTATGTAGAATCCACCAAGGTCTACAAAAACTAATTTGCAATTATGTTAAACATTGGAAACATATAGAGTCGTCTGTAAAGGGAAAAATTACACATGTAACCTTGCAGATGGATTTAGAGGACACCTTATTTTCGTCTCATAGTGACTACATTTTTATTATTGTTAGAAAAGGTAATATAACTATATATGTAATTTACTTTGTAAACAAATTCATTTTTTCATTTTTCAAGTTTTGCAAGTTCATATATATATTTATATTCTCTAGATATATTAACCCAAAGATTTGTTATTGATGTGAATTTATGTTTGTCTTAGGTGACAAACATAACTAATTAACAATAAAGAAAAAGTAGAGTGTTATTTGATGCTATGTATAAAAAGTAAATGTGTCATATTAGAGGACTATATTAATAATGTTTTATTTTGGAAAAATAATCACTTATACTAAAAGGCTATTTCTTTAAGAAAACCCATAAAACTAAGAGCTATGTTTACTTGAAGGAGTTTCAAGTAAATGTTATATGTTGTCAGTATAACCATCTCAAATAGAAATGATAGAAGTTGTGTCAATGAAAAACTCTAAAGTCAACAAATAGAAAATATTAATAGAAAATCATGAACTAATAGAGAATGACATTCCATTATGATGTCAGGTGTAAAAGTATTTAAATATACTAAAACTATTTACCTTCATTTTATATGTTTATTTATTTAATTAACAAATATTTCTTATTTCTACAATTTTTCTTCAATTCAAAATTTGAACATGTCACATCAATGTTGCATTGTTGTTGCATTGGTGCATATAATAAGAGGTTGGCTATATCAATTTTTATATGAACATTTTGCATTTCTTTCAATACGGTTTAAATGTTTGGAAATTTGGTTATTTGATAAAGATACTAATATTATGTATTATATGTTCATTATTATTGTTTACATTTATTATAATATTATGGTTTTAGGGGAGGATAACACTTTAAATTGTATAAAAGTTATTTTCATCTTTGGTTTTAATATATTTTGATTTCCTATGTTATTATGTGAGAAATTGGACAAACATGTCATGCATTATATATGTATAACACATGCTTAAGTAAATAATCTCATCTCTTTATTTTTTAAGATCCTTCAATGTGTATCTTTATTTTTTAAGATCCTTCAATTTGTAACATATTTCAAGTAATTTTCACAAGGCCTCCTCTATGATGCCTTGGCTTTGATATTTCCTTTGTGTTAATTTATTTGTTTGTTTGATTGATCGAAAGAGTAAGTCCTCAATGATCAATCTCATGCACAATGATTTAAGATTATCATTGCCAAGTTCGTTGAAATCAAGTAAACTAAGGTGCATGTAACATGGATCTAGTCATACTTAATCTCCCATCAAACTTGATCCAACTTATGTATCAATTATCAATTCAAGTTTTGAAGAGAACAAGTTTTGGATCCTAGGATTGTATTTAAACTTCAACTAACTTAATTTGAGCCCAATGTTAGTCTTTGATTCTCCATTAATCAATTTGAATTCAATTACTTATCATTTTGAATCAAATAAAGTTCAATTTGGATTTTATTTTGTATCTACAAGATGTTGGATCCTCATTTATCAATGATCATATTTAGGTGTCACGATTAAATTTTGGTTGTAGTTGTAGTTGTATTTCCTTCACGTAAAAACTCATCTACTGATATAATCATTTTCCAGACATTTAGGCTAAATCTAAGTCAATGTGATTACATGCTTATAGTCTTAAACTATGTCTATTTTGTGCACCATTTCTTTCACAAAATTAAGTTCTCTCTCTCTCTCTCTCTCTCTCTCTCTCTCTCTCTCTCTCTCTCTCTCACAAAATTAAGTTCTCTCTCTCTCTCTCTCATTATAATGTTGCAACCATAAACATCCCCCATAATCTAGTATGTATCTACTATAGGTTGGGTCCTCATTTATCATCTATCGATGTTATAATTAAATTTAGGTTGTAGTTGGCATATTTCCTTCACCTAAAAAAATTCTATTTATGTAAATGCTCATCTAATGAGAACTAACCATTTTCCAAACATTTAAACTAAATCTATGTCAATATGATTACATACATATAGCCCTAAACTAAGTCTACTACATACATTATTTTTTCTCCAAAACTAACACTATAAACAACCATAAACATCTGCCATAAATTGTGACACATCATCAAATGAAAAACGCCTAGGTATGCACTGTAAAACTTCAACCAAACAAACCATTAATAATGGTATTTTCCAAGTGTGAGGAGGGGTTGAGTAATGAAAATATAAAAAAGACAATTATATGACATGAGAAATGACAACATTCACTGGAAACAAATTATGTGGATAGACATTTTGTTATGCACTACCATACAAACAACCTCTATCTATGCATTGTACTAGTATACAAAGTAAAGTTCAACCAAATAAACTATTAAGGACAATATGAACCAAGTCTAAGGAGGGGTTAAGAAAACACTTTTAACAAATTAAACACCAAACTTAATTTTAAATGAACTTCAAAAATTAAATTAAATTATAAAATGAATCATTTTAAGTAATTAACTACCTAGTGATAATCTTATAAAGTTCACCAACAAAACCCTTAATTAAAACCTTAACTAGATCATATTTCTAATTTACATTCTACTAATAAAATTAAAAGTTAAATATTTAACTATCATTATACTAAAACAATACACCTACCATAATTCAAACACAACTTATAAATAGCAAACTTAAAAATACATTTAACACTAATTTTAAATCAATTTCAAAAATTCTATTACATTAACTAATAAAATAATTACTAATTAACTAACCTTCCAATTGAACATGTTTCACAATTATAAAAATTTCAATACAAATTTAAACTAAAAACATAAATATAAGATATAAATTTAAACTAAAAACAAAAAAATAAGCAAGTGTCTAAAAATTAAAAAATTTAGAATTCCAAATTATGTATTAAGTTCTAAAATACAAATACACAGATATAATTTATAATCAATTTAATTAACTCAACATTAAGATTCATAAAAACATTTCAGATGCTAATGAGACAAGCATGGAAGCGTATATTGCATTATTTGAATTAATATCATCCACCTGGGTGACATAAACTACATATAAGAAATTCCAAATTTAAATAATGTAGATGTGTATCTAAAAACTAATTAGTTATGATGTAGAAGTACAAAAACAACATATCCAAATACATATATAAACTAATTTGTCTTAGTGCTTGAGGGAGTAGAGAGACATTTTGTATGACATTTATTTCAGGTTCATTGTCGACCATCCCTCCAACACCCTAACATAGAAGTTTGTTAATCATATAAAATTAAAAAGTTTTCACTTAGTAATTGAAGGAGTAATTTGCATCAAATTATGTGCATGTTAACCATTTAAAAGTAGTATAATAATATCTATGTGCTCCATGTTTATTGGTGAAATGGTCTTCATATTTAATTGAACAAGCAAATCAGATTAAAAAATATAAAAGAAAATTAAAGTTTCAATATATAACATTTACTAAAATTTACTAGAAGGTGCATGCAAATGCCAATCGTATAGATGCAAATGTATGTATCACACTCAAACTAATACAATACACTATCCAAATACATAGACCTTCGTGAAGTTACTTGCATCTAGCGATTATGTCATTTACGACTAATCAACAAACATCAAGGATTTTTTTTAGTATTCTAGATATATGCACGTCACACATGTATTTAATAACCAAATTCCCACAAAAATGAATCAATATTCATTTCATGTTTTAATCCATCTACTTAAATGTAATTTACATTTGCATACATATTGTTTTTAGGTGTTTGGATTTGTGTTGGAGTAAATCAGCACGAGGACTTCGTCTTATTGATCAATATCTTATTATGTTTATTTATAAAGGGGGTTTTTAAATTGTGAAAAATAAAGTCAATATATTATAGGTATTGGGGGGCATGTGGGGTATCAACGTGTTTATAGGTATTGGGGGTATAAAAAGGGGTATCTGGTAAAAATGTGAGTTTCTTTTATTGGAAATATGTATTGGGAGGGGGCTTCAACAAAAGGATTTTTGGAGGTATTTATCGATACCTAGAAAAATTATGAGTATTCTTTAATATCCCATGAACGAAAGTGCTATGTCACAATTTTACTAAGTAAAGACCTCATGTAAATCGGTGTCTTTGTATAGGTAATAAGGTCTCGGTAATCCATAGACTCCACTTCAATATCAGGGATATCATGAAAGTCCTCATGAAAACTCTCTTTGTTTTCTAATGATTAAGACCAACAGTGAACCCACAAGCATTAATTTAATTCTTCCATACCATGACCACCCTTCACCCTAGGAAAATTGGGAGGCACTCTCAATCTCTATCAATAAAGTTACCAATTTGGGTAGGTGAGGTACAAGGGGAGGTGGAGGACGACTAAAACTAGGACCTCAATTCTCACCTCATTGCTCATAGGTTAAATATTTGACAACACCATATAATTTAGATGGGAGAGATGTATAGTGGTTTCATACTTAAAGAAAGTCTACATAAATCATTCTCCAAAAAGAAATGGACACCTCGTCATTCCATGGGAACCTCTCATATACTACAAGGAATTGTTCATAACTTGATAAAGAGAAATGTGAGGGTGTTTGAAATATTTTATTTTGCACATCTCGTGTTTTTCCCCTTCTTTAAAATTAAACAAGTCTAATGCAATTTTTATAATCATCTCTTTCTACATTAGCCCATTTATTTGGCCCCTAAACTTCCTCCATCAAGTAAAAAATACACATTGGAACTAGGTCCAATTTGTTTGTCAACATAAAGTAATGTGCCAAGAGAGTTCAAAAGAATCTCCAAGCTCTATCAACTCTTGGGAAGGAGGTCTAATTTTTCAAGGCGAGCTTGTAAATTTTTACGATGGGTTATGCAAATATGATATCTTAATAATTGAATCTATTCTTCCATGGAGCCTCAGTGGCAAGAACACTAAATTGGTGAGTATATGGGGGCACATACGCTACATACCATTTTTTTTTTTAAATTAAATTAAGAATGTGAGATTTACACACACACGAAACATTGAATTCAATACATATTTTCATTTATCAAGGTTTTCATGATGAGCACCAAATACCTTTGCAATTTTCTTCTAATTATTTATAGTGCATTACACGCGCGGGTTTACACACACACAAAGAACAACATAAAATGTAAAAATGTAAAAATTTTTATAAACTTCATATAAATACATAAATACATTTGTAAATTTGAAGTAATTTACCTATCCTAGATGATGAGCCCTATTTGTTATCCAATGTAGGAGAGAGTGGGTGATCATTGTGTGGTTCATGGTGCACTAATGGATATGATGAAATTGAGGTTATTGGGTGCACAAAATGGTCTATTGAATGTCATGCCACTCGTCACAATGATCAAGGCACTTACCCACCCAAGGGATGATGCACACTCTCATGGGATGATCACTAAGAGGCGTGGCTATAAAATGATCAATTAAATTAGTTCATTCATATTTAGTAATATTCTATGTGTGCACAAACAAAACTATATATGTACATTTGTACATTCCATGAAATTTGTTAACATGAGTACTAGTGGAATCTTTCAACCATTATCTAATATGGGAAAACGAGTCTTGGTGCATTCATCTTTCCTAAAAATCCCTAAGGTAGATCTATGCCCCATAGACTAGGGAAACTCTCCCYCATCTGCCATATGTCATATATATGTAGCTATCTACAAGAGCATCAATTAAACATGTGAACTAAKAGCATGTACTCTTGTGAATTAAGACTATTATATGCAAATTATCAATCCAATGCATTTACCAATTACTTTTGTTCAAAATGGTTCATTTTACAAAATAAATGAAAAAAAATAAATACAAGAACATAGTTTCGAAAATATCATATTTTACAATTAAGCTCAACATGTATAATTTGTTTAAGCTTGTTGTTTAAAACAAGAAATTAAAATGTTGTTATGTAACCTCAATAATTAAAGCTTCTTGTTTAGAATCACCATAGAAAATTAATATAAATATAAATTGAACTACAAATTTTGTAAACTATTAAACTAAAATCCCATTGGATGCTAAATTAGTTTCAAAACATATCATATAACATTATATCTGGATTTATATATAGGTTTACACCATGTGTTCCTTGAATTTGCTGAGACCAATAAACCTAGACATTTTCTTCAAATAATTAATCTTTTTAATTTTAAAATGAAATTAATTGATATATGCACATTTTCCAGATAAGCATAACATTTTATGTATAACTTTAATGAAAATCTTGTGCATGTTCTCTTCTTTTCAAATTCCTTGAATTGGGCATTTAAGTTGTAGTTGATGAATGTTATGTGAGCCTTAAGACTAGGATATCGAGGTGAAATCAACCAACCCCTAATGCAAGCATACACTACACCTAATTTATCAAGATTTATTTCGAAATATCACAACACTTTCGGAGGGACGTATATTCCCTTATCTCACATAAGCATATATATCCTCTTAATTAGCTCCATCCATATATAATTGTTCTCTCTTTCACTTGAAAGCCTAAGAATTAATAGATAGATGAAGGGTACACGTGGCTTGTCCCTTGCATCCTTTCACCTTCAATGTTTAAATATCCAAACTCTTACCACAGTAACAAGCCCCTTGTCATAAAAACGAGTATATAAATATAAGGGGTTGTATGCTGAAGATTAGCGAACTAAGGTGGATCTTACTATGCAAACAGGAAAGGATCAATCTTTTCTTGGTTGGTTATAGTGTTGACTAGCTTCCCTTTGCAAACCTCTATGTGGTAAGGGCATGATATTATAACGGGCATATCGAGGGTTTGCTTCAAGACCAATTGTCCATCCCATCGAGGGTTTTTTTTGTCCCATTAAGGGTTTTCCTAATGGAGGTTCTATCACATTGAGGGTTTTCTTGACTAAGGTTCCAACCCATCAAGGGAAGAAAGTGAGAGATTGGTTTCTGCTAGCTGATATCAATTTTTCTTCCCTCCCTCTACATGACAAACAAATCACCAAAAAATGAGCTCTTCATATATGCTTGGGTCACTTATCTCTTGAATAGCTGGTTGTTTCTTTTGGGATATGTTGTTTTTCAATTTCATTTCATGTTATATAAAGCTAAGTCTGGAAGTCTTTGATAATCGATATCTATATTATATCTAAATTTGAGATTTTACATTAAATAAACTTAAACAAGTTATAATTCTAATAATATTCTTTCATATTAATAAAATTTTCAAAGTTCAAATTACATATTAATTAAACTCATGATAATGTATAATTGATAAATTCCAAGTTGTAGCACAAAATATTTATAATATCAATTTTAGAAAAATCAATATATATTCAATTTCATTCATTAAATCAAACTTTATACAACAAAATGAGATTCGTATTTAACAAAACATCATTTAAACACATAAAACAATGAATGCAGATAAAATTATAAAATAAAAAATTGTGAAGATAATATTAATGTAAGATACATAGGAGTACATATTTACATCAGAGAGAAAAGGTGTACCGGGAAATTAAAAGTCACGATTCACTTGCATAAAGNCACATAAAACAATGAATGCAGATAAAATTATAAAATAAAAAATTGTGAAGATAATATTAATGTAAGATACATAGGAGTACATATTTACATCAGAGAGAAAAGGTGTACCGGGAAATTAAAAGTCACGATTCACTTGCATAAAGGCAGATTTCTTAAAGGAACTTATCATAGATTGAAACAAAGAAAATTGGTCCATCCAAGATACTTAATCATATAAATGAAGATTACTATTTGGTATATCTTCCCAAAGAATTTGACATTAGTTAAATGTTTGATGTTGCGGATATTTGTCCTTACTTGATATTAAACAAATTAAAAAAAAGAATGTGCTTGAAGAATGGACTCAAAGAATTTGACATTAGTTCAATATTTGATGTTGGAGGTATATATCCTTATTTGGAAGGTACTAAACAAATTAAAAAAAAAAAAATATGCTTGAAAAAAAGAGAATGTGCTTGAAAAATGGACCTAACAATTACCAACTAAAAAAAGAGAGCACATTGAACAGGTGGTGGTCAGTTTATAGCTACAAGGTAGGAATAGTCGAACTCCAACAACATCTGGATCATGGATCAATAACTCACAAGATTTACCAAATTGGATTC
Source organism: Picea sitchensis (assembly GCA_010110895.2). NCBI lineage: Eukaryota > Viridiplantae > Streptophyta > Pinopsida > Pinales > Pinaceae > Picea > Picea sitchensis. Next base: position 157,796 of record SNQJ01S0003660.1, on the reverse strand, counting down.
TTTTGAATCAAGAAGTTCAAAATTTTAAAGGAAGGGAGGATTATGTGATCCACCATTGGTTGGGTTTGTTGAGTAAAAATAAGATCTTGTTTTGATTAAATTAGTAGATATATAGCATTATTTGCATCTCTTCCCCCCCATAAATTTAGGTATTTGCCAATAACGATAGAGAAGTTGTTATCCTCCCCACCCGGGTTCAAATCTCACTTGTAACATGTTTATTCTTCATGAATTGATTGTTGATTAAAACTCTTCATGAATTAATTGTTGATTGAGATTGACAAGATAGCAACAATCTCATTCTTATCTATAAGCTTGAAAAAACATGAAAAATATTTAAAATATTTATAATAAGTTCTTTAAAAAAATTAAAATATTAATATTGTTGAAACTTTACATCAATATATTCAACACAAATTAATTACTATTCATCATTTTTTTTCAACACTCTGATCCCACTATCCCAAAGAATAAACACTATGATCCCACTATGCCAAGGAATAATAATTATGTGAAAAGTTATAATTAAATAACCTCAACACGATTCATTTGATATTGAACTCAATTCACTCACGGGGAGATTCTAATCTAACATGTGAATTTTCTAGGACCTCCAAACACTGCACTAAGAGCAACTTTGACAAAGAATTAATTATACGAAGTAGTAGCCCTCAACTTGTTATTTGTAATGGTTTAAGAGCAACTTTGACAAAGAATTAATTATACGCAGTAGCCATTCCCATCAATTTACTTTTTTTTCCCAAGAGAAATTAACTCAAATTTATAAATGGTATAAATCCGTTTACAATACTCTGAAACCAGACATATAAGTCGGATCAGTGCAAGAACCAGGTCGGATCAGTACTTACGATTAAAAACAAAGTTGCCAGGGAACAAATAGTGGGTGAATTATGAGTCCAGTAACTATCACAGCTATCACAAAAGAAAAACTGAAGCTCTCAATACGCCTCTTGTTCTGTCAATTGCCCATTGAATTAAATTTGTCACCACGGCGAAAGAATCCTGCCTCCGTCGCCATACGAACAGACAGATACAAGCAGAACCCAAGGCTCTCTGAGCTCTTTTCCTGTACAGCGAACTTGTTTTTATAACTCGAAGAGGTTGAAGGAGGATATCGGGCTCTCCTGTCCTCTGTCACAGTGGTAAATAGAAAGTTTGTCGACCACTTGACTTAGAGCTCTCTTAGAGAGAGCATTCGCCTTAGAATTGAACGATCTGGGGAGATGGCGAAAGGAGATGTCAGTGAAGGAGAGAGCCAGTTGTTGCATTTTTTGTTTCCAACCTTCCACGTGGATGGATTGGAGATTGCACTTACAGTTAATCCAGTCAATGATAACTTTCGAGTCGCCTATGACCTGTAGGTGATTTAGGGACCAAAAGGATGCAAGCATAAGTGTAGTCCATAAGCCCAGGAGCTCGGCTTTGGTATTTGTACCCCTACCACAACTTAGAAACCACTTTGTATTCCTCTCCGGGTGAGATTTGAAAGTACCTCCAGCACCACAGCATAAACCAGAAGACTGAGCCGCTCCGTCAAAACAAGCCACAGAGTAACCTTCAAGCAAGAAAGAATCCACCACTTTTAAACGAAGTACCTTGACTGTAGACTGCTACCAATGGAAAGAGGCTAGAGTTCTATGGCAGACCTCCTGTAGGGAAGGGGAGGCGTCCTCGAAAAGAGCCTTGTTACGATCTAACCAAATATGCCAGCTAACGAAGACTGCCAGAGTAGGAGGCGCAGCTTGGACAGATGACCAGGAGGAGAAACACTCAGTAAAGGTGGCACCGGTCCAGTGGAAAGGAAGGGAGAAATGTTGCAAAGTGTGTTTCCAAATATCTTGAGCAAAAATACAGTGGATTAGTAAGTGATGAATGTCCTCCGAGGCTCTGCAGGAAAGAACACAAAATCCAGGACCCTGCCAACCTTTTCTATGTAGCATCTCCCAGGTGAGGAGTTTATCTCTAGCACAAAGCCAAAAGAATAATTTATGCTTTAAGGGGAGCAGCCAAGTCCAAAGCCGACGGAGCCACGTAGGCTGGGCATCGACCTCCCTATCCAGCAGGAGAGAGGCATAAGCATTCTTGGCTGTAACCTTGCCTGATCCATCACCCCCGGCCCAGGTAAGAGTATCCAGAGCGTCAGAGAGGGAGAGGCCTGAGCACTTTAAGGCTGCCGTAAAAGAATCCAATTCCAGGGCTATGGACCCACGGAGAGCCAGTTCGCTGCTATGAAGCCAATGATCCGGGAGAGGGAAGGCGCGGGTCTCCTTCTTCAACTATGCAAGGGAAAAAAGATTGAGGGAAATCAGATGAGACCTGAGCTGCAGGGAGAGAATCGATTAATCATCTAAACCAATGAGTTTGTCTCTGCCAAGATTGATTTCTTCGCCCAATCCTGGTCTCCAACGGAGCCAGTGAAGGATCACCTAAGAGGAATATACCAGTCCCCTCCAGAAGGGAGATGCCCAGTTCTGAATTAGATGAGTCTTTCGTAGCCAAAAAGTGAGAGGTTTGGCACCTAAATATTTTTCCTTGATAACCTGATGCCAAATATTATCAATGGAAACCGCTCTCCAAAAGGAACATGCCAGTAAATCCTTGTTGAAGATGGAGAGATTCTTAAGTCCCCATCCCCCTGCCCTCTTTGTCCTAGAGAGAGTTTGCAAGCTGCAGAGGTGGAAGCGTCGATTTCCTGCTAGGTCATTCCACAGGAAGTTGAATGAGAGTCTGCGGAGCAGAGTAATGATTTTGGCGGGGATCCGTTCCAGTAACATCCAAAAAACAACCAGGCTTTGCAACACCGATTTGACCAGGATAAGACGTCCCCCCAGGGACAACCATTTATTACACCAGAAACCTATTTTCCTTTCAAAGGAAGACACCATCCAAGTCCAGTCAGTTGCGGAGGAGGCTCCCGGTTTAAGATGGTACCCCAGATACCTGAAGCCTAAAGTTAAATCAAAAAAGGAGAAGGGGATGGAGCCTTTTAGAGTAGATAGTTCGGTCTCAGTTAGGCCCCAAAAGTGGACTGTGGACTTCGAGGGATTGACGGACATCCCCGAAGCAGTACAGAAAAGTTGAAAAATGTCCATAAGCGCAATCCATTCCGCTACATCAGCTTTTGATAATAAAATAATATCATCCACAAACATAAGGTGGACGATCCTGAGGAGATTAGAGACCTTAATACATGTGATGCGGTGCTCGACGAGGTTTTTTGTGAGGAGAAGACTCAGCCCTTCCAAAACTAGGATAAAGAGGTAGGGGGAAAGGGGGCATCCCTGACGGAGCCCCCTTTCGCTTTTAAAAAATCTGGACGCCTCCCCGTTGATCAGAACAACAAAGTTTGTGCTTATGACATAGGACATTATCCAGTCAGTGAACTGATTCCCAAAACCGACTGAGAGAAGGATGAGTCTTAGAAAATCCCAGTCAATACTGTCAAAAGCCTTTTTGAGGTCAATTTTCATGACCAACGCCTTTTGTTTTTTTTGAATGATGCTATGAATGCACTCATGGGCCACACCGATGGCATCATGGATCCTTCTTCCCTTAAGAAACCTGAGCTGTTCAATTGAGAGACTCCTTTCCAAGACTGGCTTAATCCGAGTGGATATGACTTTTGAAATAAGCTTGTAAACTAAGTTACAAAGGGAGATCGGTCTGAAATCGTTGAAAGAAGTTGGGTTGTCTTCTTTAGGAATTAAAACCAGAAAGGTGGAGTTTAGGCTACTGGAGATTTTACCTTTAATGCGCGCGTCCTCAACCATCAGAAGAAGGTCTGATCCAACAAGATCGAAAAAATGGGTGAAGAATTCGGCCGTCCAGCCATCGGGCCCCGGACTCCTCTCCTTTTTGAGGAGAAACAAAGTATTCTTAAGCTCTATCAGTGTGACCGAAATAAAAAGATCAGTGGCTTCAGTTGCAGAAACCAAGTTTGTGAAAAGGCTGGCGGTAGAAACTTTTGCCGGCATGTTGTGGCCGCTGCTGGATTTGAAGATTTTTTCGAAGTAAGAGGCAACTTCCCTTTTGAGTGCCTCATGTCCACGAATGGTCCCATTGATGTCACTTTCGATGGACCAGATAAGCTTCTTGTTCCTGTTGAGACTAGCAACTTTATGGAAAAACTTAGAGTTTGAGTCTCCCCACTTGAGCCAGGTCGCCCGACTTCGGAGCCTCCAGCTTTTTTCGTCTTCCAGCAGAATAACTTCTCTATTTTCCTCCAAATCTTTTAAGGAAGACTCGTCTTCCATTGACAGGGCCGCTGAGGTTGATTTTGTGATGAGATGAGTGATCTCAATCTCCAGCTTGTTCAGAGCAATCTCCTCCGCCGCCTTCTTGTGTTTATACCAGATTTTTGTATGCGCTTTTAGGATTTTCAATTTCCAAATGAGTCTCAGCTGAGGATTGGATTCAATCAGAAACTGTGGGTCTGTCCAGACAGTGTGTACCAGGGCAGAGTAGGCAGGGGATTCGACCCAGTGATGATTGTATTTGAAGGGAAAAGGCTTGAGTCGGATGGTGAGATTCAAGTTGAGGAGGATGGGCGCATGATCTGAGATGAAAGGAAGAGCGACTCCAGAGGATGGGAAGACGGTTGAAGAGAAGAAAGCCTCGAAAATAAGGAAGCGGTTGAGCCGTCTAGAAATGGCCTCTAAACCCCTTCTCCCATTACGCCAGGTAGGGACGATTTTAACTGGCAAGATATCAATAAGGTTAAAAGCCTTAAAGAGGTCTCTGTAAGGATTAATACCAGATCCTGACAGTGAAGTTGTTCCCCAATGTTCATCCGAAGAAAGGGTGATGTTGAGATTGCCTCCCAGGATGAGATTAAGGAGGGAGAGGATGCCACTGTTAGCAAGGTGAGTCCAGAATTGTGGTCTGTCGTGGCAAGGGCCGTAGACATTTAAGAGCGCCAGATCCTGGTTAGAAGCAAAACAGTTGCCTATACACAGAATACCTCCACAGGTCAAGAAGGGCTTTAAGTCGAAGAGCGTTGGATCCTAGGCCACCAGCATGCCTCCCGAGTTGTCAATAGAACTTAATGCCGTTGTGACCCAAAGGGGGCGAAATAGGTGTAGGAAAGCTCTGGTAGAATGATCAGCTGAAAGGGTTTCTTGCAGAAAGATGACATCTGGGTTGGAGTGCTCTAGAAGTCTTCGGAAGGAAGTAGCCTTGAGGGTGCCCCCGATCCCTCGTATATTCAGAGAAAGCACTATCATTACTTGGAACGTGCAATGGCCTTCAATGCTCTAAGGGCCTTTCCGTCTTGTGTTTGGACTCCCGAGACTGCAAGATGAGTAACAGAGCCATCTTTCTTTTTCCTAGCACTCCTCGTCTGGAGAGGGGAGAGCTCAACTCCAATACCTCGCGACCAAGCAAAAGATTTGTTAAGGGATTCTGAAGGTGTTGATGTTGACGGTCCCGCTTCAGAGGATGGTGCAATGAACTCTTTACCCCGAAAAACTGGAATCTGTGTGGCAATGTCCAGGATAAACTGGGTTGAAGAAGAGGAACTCAGCGCTGCCAAGAGGGAGTCATCGTCCTCATCTGGCTGGTTGTAACCAAGAAGTAGATTTGGGGGGTCATCAAGGACTACTGGATTAAGGAAGGACCTGTCCTGAAGAATCAACAAAGAGGGAGGAGTTAATGAAGGGGGGGGTAGTAATCAAGGTGGAGGGAAGGGTACTGTCGAGAGAAGATGCAGGGAGGGTAGACGAGGGCCTGTCGGCTTCGGGAGTGAGGGGATTTGAAAGGGAGGAGGAAGCGAGCCAACCAAGGCTATTGACAAAATTATTTCCAGGGGTCGTGAGTGTTTTGTAGAGTGTTGGGAAAAGTAGAGCGAGTTTGGTCAGGGAATCGGGTTGTTCAGGGATAGGCATCGAGATAGGATCAGGGGGGACATCTAAAAAGTCTAGGGAAGGTTCAACAGTCTAATAGGCAGAGGGATTTAAAAACATGTCGTCAATATCATCAGGGGAGGAACTAAAGGACTTACCAGGACACGTTCGGTAGAGGTGGCCAGTCTCGCGACATCGGTTGCATCTGAACGGTATTCCGAGGTAGTCCAGGTTTTGTAGGAGCTTCCTCCCACGCCAAACAATCTCAAGAGTTTCTGGCAGACCTGCAGATAGGTCCATCTCGACCAGCACCCTGCCCAAAATCCTCGAAGATCCCGTGCGAGAGGGGGAGTCGAGAGAAATCATCTCCCCCAAGGCGTTTCCAATTGCTCTGAAGGCATCCTCATTCCAGAAATGGAGTGGAAGACCTGGGAGAAACACCCACAGATGTCTTTGCTGGAAGTAGTCGATGTTCGGATTGAAAGCCAAATGCCATCGTTTGAGCATAAGGTTGTTGCCTCCAAAGACCCAAAAGGAAGAAAGGAGCAGCGAGGCGTCTTCAGGAGATCTGCAGGTGAAACAAAGCCATCCTTTTTTAAGAAACAGAACTTCAAGACAGTAGCCAAGGATCGGAAACCACTTGAGCTTTATCCATTCCTCCAGGGGAGGAGTGCTCAAGATTTTGTAGGAAATGTAACCAACCAGTGAACAGACGGACATTTTACATAGATATTCAAGTCCCACTTTGTCACCCAACACTAAGCGCCTAGATCTTTTGTTTTCTCTCCACACTTTGCGTCCAAAGGAGGCTGCTCGGTGGGGGGAAGACTGAGCTTTAGAGACCTTCGGAAGGGTAGATCTACTAGGAGCAGGGAGAGACCTGTCATTAACCAGTGGAGCACTCGGGAAAGGTGCTCTAGTTAGAGGGGGAGGGCCTATACTAACAGAGGGCTTAGCAGGAGAGGACGCATTTTTTGAAAAAAAATTGGAGGGAAGAGTCGAAGAACTATGTACCAGGGAATCTATTTTGTCAAGAATTCCCTCCTGGTTCCAAAAGAGATCATTTGTTGGGTGCGAGGGAAAATCGGGCTGGGGATCCATTTAAAAACCGCAAGGGGACCACACCGGCCCATTGCAACAGTACTGAGCAAGAGCCCATCAATTTACTTATATTCATGAAAATTATAGTGGCATTATAAAGTATGTCGTCTCTTCAATTAAATCAAAGATATTGATATTAATACTCACTATAAATCAAACTCTAATCATAAATTCCACGATTATAATTTTAAAAATAATCATTATTTTTAAAAATAACTTCAATATAAAAATAAAATTTCATTGAATTTTATATTTAAACATAGAGATTCCAATATCTTCTTAAGAGACTTATGATCCTTTTAACATAGACATTTTGTAAGCGAACAATTTATATTTATATTTAGTTTATATTTTTATATAAATATAAAGAGTAATTTTCTGATGAGTTTTGGGTTGAGTCATATAGACAAATGAAATTACTAAGTTACAATTGAGGCTTGGGTTGATTCACATAAATAAATGAAATTGTTACCTCAAACGATTGTATGTTTCTACTATCAACAATAGAGATGTTAATACCATTACCCCTCAACACACTTAAATGTATCTCTTCCAAGGGAAGGGATAACAAACTTGCAAAAGGAAAAAACTAAAAACTAAGAGGGCATTGACATTCTTAAGATCAACAAATCTATGCTTATCTCTCAAGTCCAAAGCTTATTTAAAACTTCGCAAAGAAAATGATTTCTTTGAACATAAAGTTCCATCATACTTATCTATAAAGTTGGGACAAAAACATTAATCCTTTTAAAGATAAAATTATTATGATTTTCTTTTTGTTGGTTAAGCTTTTGAAAATGTTCTAAAAAATAAATTATCAATTAAAAAAGAAATTATCAGTTGACTAGATGATAACAAACTTAGAGTTAAATATCAAGTTGGATTCATTAGAAAACACTTAGCAATTGACTCCATCCTTACTTCAAAGATAACAAACTTAGAGTTGAAGATCAAGTTGGATTCACTAGAAAACACTTAGCAATTGACTCCATCCTTACTTCAAAGATAACAAACTTAGAGTTAAAGATCAAGTTGGATTCACTAGAAAACACTTAGCAATTGACTCCATCCTTACTTCAAAGATCATTGCTAAAAAGTGTTGTAACAAGAAAGAAGATTTTTTGCTTGCTTTGTTGATTTAAAAAAAGCCATGGACACCATTTGTAAGGGAAATATTTTAAATTGTATGGAAGATTGGGGAATTATGTTTGAACTTAGGTTTTTTCATTTATAGACTCTGCTATCAAGTCATTGTCGAGCTTAAAACTAGTTAAAGTTGGTATGAGTATATTATTTGCAATATTAGAGCTAAACAAAGTTATCCTTTATCCCCTATCATTTTCATAGTTTATATTGATTATTTGGAAAAGTACTTAGAAGACACTCAGTGCAGAAGCTCCAACCTTCGTTACTACATCATTATTCTAATTTTATATGTTGATGATTGTCCTCTTAGCTAAGCATCTTGTAGACCTTGAAAATAAACTGAGTATCCTTTGTCCTTCATGAATTTTGCAATAGGTTTAGTTTGACAACTAATGTTGATAAAACCAACATCACGATTGTAAAATCAAAGCCAACCAA
>SNQJ01S0003660.1:130830-145096 GCA_010110895.2 Picea sitchensis | reverse complement strand
CCCAACCTCTCCTATTCTATGTGCGCAAACAAAACTGAACTCTTGGAGGATATAAAGCTGATTAAAAAAGACCTGGAGGTTATCAATTTGATGAAAAAATACTTGGAGGAGATCAAAGCGGCAACACTCGACGCACAATAGAGGGAAACCGACAGCTGGAGAAGAGTGGACACCTTGATGATGTTCATGCAATATCTTCAATAGGCCATGGAAGAACACCGGAAAGGCAAAGCATCGACGAAGCAGGTTTTCGCAGGACTGCGTCTTGGTCTAGGTTTTTTGGGTCTTTACTGTGTTTTCATGGTTTTTATTTCACTATATCTATGCACCTCGGCCCTGCGTGCCCTAGTAGTCTAATTAATTTTCAGTAGCATGACTATGGCGAGGGTGGTTTCCCAACTGGGCACCGAGGCCATGCTATTTTTTGGACATTTGGCCATACTAGTTTTTGGACATCTGGCGCAGTGGTTTCCCTTCTGGGCACTGGAACCACATGGATAGTGGCACCACTGCTAGCTGTATTTCTTTGAAGGGAATCAATACAATACTCTAACTTACAAAAAAAAAAAAAAGAGACATGGAAAACCATTGTAAAGAGGTCGAACTTCTCATGAGGATAAACATAAATCACTTTTCTTTAATCTTGTAACAACAATTATTCTCTATAGTTGTGAGGTATAGGGTAGAAGCATATCCCAAAGAATTTAGAATAAAATTATGAAAATTTAAAAACAATTCATTACTTACAACTTCAAAATAAAAACTACAGTGGCTAACTATTCTCTTCTAACATATCCCATTGAATGAAAAATCATATATGTCATACAAACATAAAATGGATAAACTTGAACAAAATAAAGTTTGCATCTTTGCACCGAAAGTAGCATGGAGAGTAGTGAGGTGCTCTACACACCAGAATGAAAGAGATGTTGAAGCGTTATCCTTAGAGAATAACAATACCTTAAAAAAAATAAGGTGGGCTCAATTAAAAATAACAATAATAATAATTATAAAAAATAAAGTAGATAACAATACAACCCTCACCAATAACTAAAACCTAGAAAATGGACCCAATAACTAAAACCTAAAAATGGATGGGCGATAGAGAAACAAAGATTACACGTGGAAAGGCATCCACTTGCGTGCACTGATCAAACTTATTCTTTGAGGACACTTGCTTGCAAGTGATCCAGATTATTATACTATTGGACATTTGATTATGATTATGAGGTGTTATGGATTGATTACATGTTATTTTGTTGTATTGACATAGACAGGTGCTATTGACTTGATTTTCCCGAGTGTGGAGGATTTTGGACCTCGAGGATGTAGAGGCATCGATGAAACCCCTTGGACTCCAGACCAAGTCAGGGAATGGACAATGGGGGTTTGATTATTGTATATATGACTTTTGTGCATCTGATTAGATGATATTATTATGGACATTACTTCTGACATGATTCGTTGACGATGCAGGATGACAATAGCTTGTCGACCGGACTCACATGTGGAGTAGAGGGGTTACACACGACTACCAGAGACGTTGAGGGAGAGGTGTGGACAACAACCCTGTCGCAGCTTACTAGCACTCCCACCATGGCTCGAATCGTAGGTTAACAATTACCTAGTTCGAGAAGACCCACGATGTCGTGAGGGTAGACTGCGACAATCACTCACGATGATTATAAGGGGCGCACAATAAGGCAGGGGACTTATTCCTTAGAGGCCCTTAGTCTCCCACAAGATCACCTGACAGAGTATTGACTCTAGGGTTTTTTTATGTCTACCAAGTCAATCAGGAGGCGAGTGGCACCCTTGGATCACGGAGTGCGTCCTGAAGGGAACGTCGTGCAAAAAAAATGAAAATAGGCGAGTGGCACCTTTGGAGCGCATAGTGCGTCCTGAAGGGCACGTCGCGCAAGGGAAACATAAGGAGGCGAGTGGCACCCTTGGAGCACCTAGTGCATCCTGAAGGGAGCGTCACGTTGTTAACTAATAAGTTAATAAACCTAGATGGCCTTAGAACGAATTTTGTGATAAGAAAGATTTAAAAACAAATTCCCTAATAAAATGTCGCCCAGCCTCGAAGATTAAAATCTAGGTCTAAAGTAATACTTGTGGAAAAAAATAATAATCATCATCATCATTAAACGTGTGATGGAAGAGGGGAAAGAAACTTGATTTAATTATTAAAATCAAATTATTGAGGGATTTAAAATTTAAAAGGGAAATGATTGTTTTATTGCGCTTGCTAATTAAAATTTATTTAATTAAAAAGAAAAAGGGAAAAAGGGTAATTTTCTACACCTGCCAATTTGAGTTTTAAATGAAAAGGGAAAGAGGGAAATTTAGAAGAATTAGGAAACTAGGAAAAAGAGGGAAACATAAAAAGAAAGGGGAAACACAAGGAAAAAGGAGAAAGTCTAACTTAGTAAGGTATCTAGCATTTAAGAACTTTCTAATTTAAACTCAACTAGTACATTAGTAAGGGGGAAAGTCATTAAAACGCGCAAGGGAATATGGGGACACCTAGGAGCGATTCTAGGAATGATTTTAGGTGGGTGAGGGAAATAGGGGTAATTAATTAATTAAGGAAATTAATTTATGGTGCCTTGAAGGGGATGGGTGACGCGTGTACGGGGAGGATTTTTATGAATTAAATTATTGAACAATAAATTAAAAGGGATTTTGGGAAAGTAATTGACTTAGAAAATCTATATAAAGGAGGGAGGAGGAGGATGGGATCTCAGCTGTGATGCGTAACGTTACGTTGCAGAATTTTAGACTTATCTGACATAACTTGTGGGAGTTGGGATTCCCAACTCGGTGAGGAGTGGTAGCTCGGCCTTGCGAGGTGAGCTGGGAGTTAGTTGATCTCTGGTTCAGTGTGTGTGGCCCCTTTGCAGCTCAGGGTGCTAAGGGGGAAGAAGATTACCCCTAGCGTTGGCTGGGAGGTACTGGTGAAGTCTCAACGGTCGGCAAGCAGGAGTTGCACGGAGCGCGTGGGACAACAACTCAGAGAGGGCTACTTGGGATACCGTACACTTCCTTTATTTCTGCATGGTAGATTATTAGTATACTTTACGCTCTTAGTTTGTACGTTTAATTGGGTAAATAAAATGATTGAATTATCATTTTAATTGATGACTAATTTTCCCCATATTCTTAAGCTCGTTGTTCATTGATTCCCTTGGCCTTCGATCCATGCATGTCTTGACCATCCTATTGTTTTATTGATTTGTGATGATTTACAGTTTATATATTTTTTCCTTCATCCCTAACTCATCAGTCCACACCTGAGCAATCGGCCATGAGCCTGATATACGGTCGTCACTTCGGTGTTAATAGACCTATGGATCTAAACGCCCTACTTTTCTGTGTGTGGATGATGAGCGGAGGATGTTCCTGCCAGTCGCCTACCCCTGTTGACTTTCTTGGTTGATTGAGGGTCTTGCGCCTTATTGTGTTGAGTAAATATGCCTTTGTGATCATTCTTACTTCCCTAATTTTTGACTCTGCGTATTCAATACCTTCCTGGATAAGTTAGCTCGGTGTTTAAATGCACTCCCTGGCGATTGCACTCTGCGTTTTATCACTTCTTATTGGTAAATTTTACCCTGCAACTTTACTTGGCGTTTTCACTGTGTATGGTAGCATTTTTTTGTGTAATGGTTGAAAGTTTCTACTTTTTACCACTATTATTCTCCTAGTCCATTCCAGCATCCAATTCATTCTTGGGGGCGTTTTTACCCATCTTTTGGCCGCCACTTTACCCTTATATTTTTCCTGGCGAAATTACTCGGTGGTTGAGATCCCTGTACTGCGTTTTCCCCTCTGCGATTGATACTTTTGATGGGGAGTTTCCTTTATGTCACATGCATCTCTTTTAACATGTATTTGAATGTAAAATCATGCTATCAATGGCAACAAATGTTTTGACAGCATTGATACTCGACTGAGTATTGACACTCCACTGCTTTTAATTCTTTCTCTGTGTATTACTAGCCTAAACGATTTACTTCCTTTTACGTTGACCCTAGATGGCTGGCAACCCGTTTATTTATTTACTGTCTCATTTTCGTAGGCAACAACTTAAATGTTTGACAGTGTTAATGTTTTCAACTCAGCAATGCAAGTCAAGTGATGGACAGTAGTATTTACAAATCCAGACCTCGATTTCGTTTTACTAGCACTGATTTTTTCGAAACCCTTAGGAAACGTCCTTGCAACGCATTTGTGGGTGTTCCTTCATGTGGTTGACTACATTTTGAACAAGAACGGTCCCTTTAACCTTTATTCCCTTATTTCCGCTTTATCTTCTTGTTATTTCCTTTTTGGTGTTTTTTTTCCTGTGGTTGGTGTGAAATAATTCTTTATCTTATTTATTACCCATTATGGTGAATACCTGTGTTTTCATAAATCTTTATGATGATGTTTTCATGCCTGTGTTTTTATTTATTCGTTTCCATTTCCATTTAATTACCCCAGTCCCCTTTGGCTATCACCATGATGTATTAGGTAGCTGACAGTTACCTGGCGATTTTATGATGCAATTGCAGTATTGTAATTAATAAACTAATGGTTGTTGATTTGTCATAGAGGTATTGATTTTTAGGACAATTTTAGTTTGATGATAGTAATGTTTTTCTCAATAATTCCAATATTTAATTTTTAGGACAGTTTTAACTTGATGATAGTAAATGTTTTACTGAACAAATTCAATGTTTAATGACAATGTTGCCAGAAATCTTAAATTGACAACTTGATTGTGTGACCATATTGCCTTTGTTTTTACTCAACCTCTCAATGTGTAATACACAGTTGGTAAAACCTTCTAGACAACGTGTTATGAACGAACATTGTTAATAGTTTATATTAACAGTGTTTTACTTTGATATTGTTAATGTTGGTTCGGTAATTTGGTTGTATTTATCGATTTATTTAGACTCGTTAAATTAGCCAACATTTATATTGATACTGTTAATGTTGTTAGATAACGTTAAATTATTAATTTTAGACTGGTATTTGTTGATTAATTTAGGCTTGTTAATTTTGACAGTATTGTCGAATATATATTGAAGCAGCGTAAGATCACCTTTAAATGTTGAGTAGTGCACTTACTTTAATAGACATGTGCCTTGCTGACAAGCATGTTGATTGGGTTGGGTTTTGTTTTAGTTCACTCGATAACGTTTATGTCAATAGCGTCGAATGATAACTTGGTCGTAGTCGGTGCCTTCCGTGTGAGTGTTGTTGAGCGTTGTAAGTTGCTTTTGGCACATGGGTTGAATGCCTTCATGCGTTTGGTTCGCACGCCTTGAGGTTCTAGTCTTTGTTTGTCAAGGCCATGGTGTCGAGAGGGGGTTGTTGTCCCTTAGTTGGTAGGCGAGGTCTTTTTGTGTCTGGTGGGTAGTTGTTTCCCTTGTTTCTCTACGCCCGTTTCACCCAGTTTCTCTTGCGCCAGTGCGTGGAGTCTTATTTTCTTGTTGCATGGTCTGCGTGCTTGCGTTCGTCGTCAGTTGTGTGGTTAATTGTTGTCGTCGTCGCCTTCTTGCCTAGAAACAAACAAAAAAAATTGCTCCTTGCTTCGATTGTTGTCGTAACGACATGGGTCGTTACATATGGTATTAGAGCAGGTTCAACTCTGCAACTATGGATTGCCAGGATTTCCACTGCAGTAAACCAATGAGTATTAACCCTTGCGTTAATTAAAAACCTTAACCTGTCCGTGCAGTGATCGCATTTAGAGGACGCCTCAGAGGTTCGTAACGTAGTGTCGTGCAAGGAGGTGTGATGCCTCCAGAAGTTCTCGCACCCTCAGAATCGAACCCCCAAGGGGAAGAGCAAGTCCTTGGGAAAGATTCGCTTGTTGTAAGGGATGATGATGGTTTGACAAGGCCCTTCCTGGTAATGTCAAAGGGCCTTATTTCACCATCAGTACTGAGATGAGGCCAGGGCACCTATACCCCTTAGGTTCCATAGCGTGCCCTAGATAGTACCGTTAACATCCACCAAAAACTTGAAAGAGTTGAGTCTCGAGTCCACGACTATCACGAACGGTTGTATTGTTAAGGCACGGTTGTAGAGCAAGGCGTTGTGCTTCACGCTTCGTGATTATGATCTCCATCTTGAAGGTTCGCATGGTGGTATTTCAACTAAAGGGGACCGCCCTTCTATGGTGGAAGATGCTCCTACCACATTGAACGTGGTCGTCGATGGCGTGTCAGGGGAACTGTTCGAGGAACGGTTCCAGGAGAGGTATCTTTCTGAGGAATTCATTGAGCGTCAGCTCAGCGAGTTCGACGCCTTGCGACCAGGAAACTGCACGGTGCCCCGAGTATGAGGCCCGTTTTGGAAATGCTTCGGTATGCTCCGCACCAAATCACCTAGAAACTTAAGGTCAGGAAGTTCAAGTTTGGCCTTATTGTTAGAATTCAACTTCTACTTCAGGTACCAGGAGTACTGGACCGAAGAAAGTGTGTTGGATTGTGGGGAGCCACATTACCAACATTACTGCCCAAAAGAAAGGGTCGGATCATCTGGATTAGCTAGACCCACTACCGTGGGAGTTTTGGGCAAGGCCCATCGGATTCATGCAGTGGTGAATAACCGCCAGTTGGTTGTTCTCGAGACGTCAGGTATTGTCGCTGACCAGACCCTTAGTATTTGATAGATCCCGATGCTACCGATATTTTCATCTCTGGTGCAGCGCTAAAAAGGAATAAGGTAAAGGCAATCAAACAGGATGAGTTTATCTTTGTAGAGATGGATTCGGGAGCCAAACAAAAGGTTGGAGGCAAGGTTACGGGTTGTACTTAACCTGGGAGATTTTTTCACCAGGGCCCACCTGTATACGTCACGATCTTAGGATCTTATGACATCGTGATCAGTATAGACTGGTTGGAATCGCATGAGGCGATACTCAACTGTAAGACGAACGATTGGGCTTGGTCGATGTTGAGGGCCATAGACGCGTGATTGTAGGACAGAACCAGGGAGATTCCCTGAGGTTCATCTCGTCCTTGCAGTTACGGAAGAGCATGCGCAAGGGATGTAAGCTTTATACGATCCTTGCGTTAAACGAGAGGGGAGTAGCAGAAGGTCTAGAACACCTTCTTGTGGCGAGAGAGTTTGCAGACGTCTTTTCGTAGGAGTTACCTGAGATGTCGTCGGAGAGGGAATTGGAGTTTACCATAGACCTAAAACTGGGGACTTAACCAATAGAGAGAACACCTTATCGTATGTCAACCCCAGAATTACAGGAGTTGAGAATGAAGTTGAAGAAGTTGTTGGACCTGGGACTTATACGTTCCAGTGTGTCACCGTGGGGTGTGCTTGTTATTTTCATACAAAGGAATGATGGGTCGTGGAGACTCTACATTGACTATCGTCAATTGAACAAGGCAATGATCAAGAATCAATATCCACTGCCAAGGATTGATGATTTTTTCGATCAGATGAAGGGTGCGACAATTTTTTCCAAGATCAATTTACGATCAAGGTATCACCAGTTGTGGATCAAGGAGGATGACGTCCCTAAGACTACCTTTAAGACGATGTTTGGACATTACGAGTTTATTGTTTTACTGTCTAGACTGACAAACGACATAGGGGTATTTTTGAGTTTGATGAATGGCAGTTCCGTGAGTATTTGGACAAGTCCGTCCAAGTATTTATAGACAATATTTTAATTTTCTGTCGAACAACGGAGGAGTATGACGAGCACTTTCCCTTGGTACTACAGTGTTTGCGAGAGCACAAATTGTATGGGAAGTTGTCCAAATGCTCGTTTTACCAAATCAAAGATTCACTACTTAGGGCATGTCATCTCCGACGAAGGTATCGTTGTGGATCTGGTAAAGGTTGAGGATATTATGGAATGGCCTATGCTGACGAATGTCCCAGAAGTGTGTAGCTTCATGGGTTTAGCAGGATACTATCGACGGTTCGTCGAGGGATTTTCGAAGATAGAAAATCCGATCACGGATTTGTAGAAGAAGAACAAGAAGTTTGTTTGGACTGAGAAATGCACGAAAGCTTTTCAGAGGCTCAAAGAGTTGTTGACAACGACACCAATACTAAAGGTCCATGACATGGACGCGGACTTCTTGGTATGCATTGACGTATCCAAGGAAGGCTTAGGCGGAGTCTTGATGCAAGACGATCGAGTGATCGCTTACATCTTGAGGAAACTGAAAAGGCATGAGGAGAACTATGCGACGCACGATTTGGAGTTGTTAGCCATTGTATATGCCTTGAAGGTTTGGAGACACTATCGAGTTGGACGTAAATTTGAACTAAAGATGGACCACTATGGACTACAACACATCTTTATGCAAAGCGACTTGAACACGCGACAACAGTGTTGGTCGGGATTTCTTAGCAAGTACGATTTCAAGATTTCTTACATAAAAGGAATAGTGAACCGAGTGGCAGATGCATTGAGTCAAAGACTATGCATCTTTTCGGTGTTGCCTCTTCAGACGAATCTACATGAAAATATTCTAACCTTATAGCGTGACGATGACTGATACAAAGAGGTCGAGGATTTTATCGGACAAAACACAATGATGGTCCCAAGATTTGAAGGATTTATGTTTTACGACGATGGATTATTGAGGTTTAAAAATTGGATTTACGTACCACCGAATGACGAGTTGAGGAGCTTGAACCTAAACGAGGCTCATAGAGAAGTATACATGGCTCACCCAGGAGTCACGAAGATGAGGGCGGACCTTAAACCCTTATTCTTCTATAGAGGAATGAAGGCATACATAGACAACTATGTGGCCAGATGTCTAGAATGTCAGCAGGTAAAGGCTAAACATAAACATCCATCAGGATTACTACAACCACGCGCTATTCCGAAATTGAAATGGGAGGTTATTTCGAAGGATTTTGTTGTTGGATTTCCACTGACGACGAGGAGACACAACTCTATTTTCGTAGTAGTCGAAACTCTGACGAAGAGTGCTCATTTTATTTCTGTGCATACAACATATCAGGCACCTGACATAGCTAGATTTTTCATCAGTGATATTGGGAGGTTGCATGGCATACCTAAGAGGATTATATCTGATCGAGGATCGGTGTTTACTAGACGATTTGGACTAGTTTCCAAGAGGCCTTGGGAACCCAACTTAACTCTAGTACTGTGTATCACCCGGAGACTGACAGGCAGACCGAACAAATGAACCTGACCTTGGAAGACATGTTGTGCATGTACGTTATGGACCAACAAAAGCGTTGGGAAGAATTCTTTCCACTGGTAGAATTCGCTTATAACAACAATTACCAAAGCACCATTAAGATGGTGCCCTTCGAGTTTCTTTATGGAAAACTGTGTCTGACGCCTTTGAGTTGGGGTTGGCTTGAGGATAGGGTCTTGGTGGGACTGGAAGCGATCCAAGACATAGAAGATTAAATGCAAACTATAAGACAAAGTATCAAGGAAGCGCAGGATCGACATAAGAGTTATGACGATGCGTGTTGTGTCGACCATAGTTACGATGTGGTGATCGACTATTTTTGTGGGTCAAACCGCATAAGAGTTCGATGAAGTTTGGAAAAGAGGATAAACTATCTCCTAGGTTCATGGGATCCTACGAGACTGTGGAAAGGAGAGACCCGTGGCCTAATGACTAGCCTTGCCTGATTCTTGAGGCGTATGCACGATGTCTTTCACGTCTCTGTTTGAGACTTTATGATTAGTGATCCTACACATGTTTTGACTTGAGCACCTTGTGGGTGTCAGATGAGGGTGCACTCATGGCCGAGTCGATCCGCATCCTGGATCATCACATTAGACAACTACGACGTCGAACAATAGATGAGGTCAAGGTCCAGTGGGACAACTATAGTCTGCACCCGACGACTATAGTTGGATAGGCACCAACAATTTCCATTTTTGTTGGATAGATAGACTTATGATACTGTGATACACATTATTTCGGTGCATATATACTGTGAAACTTCATGACGAAGTTTAGAACAAGAGGGGGTGTATGTAACATCTCGCTCTTGCGCGCATCGAGAAAACTTATTCTTTGAGGACACTTGCTTGCAAGTGATCCAGATTATTATACTATTGGACATTTGATTATGATTATGAGGCGTTATGGATTGATTACATGTTATTTTGTTGTATTGACATAGGCAGGTGCTATTGACTTGATTTTCCTGAGTGTGAAGGATTTTGGACCTCGAGGATGCAGAGGCATCGATGAAACCCCTTGGACTCCGGATCGACTCGAGGAGTGGACAATGGGGATTTGATTATTGTATATATGACTTTTGTGCATTTTATTAGATGATATGATTATGGATATTACTTCTGACATGATTCGTTGACGATGCAGGCTGATGATAGCTTGTCGACTGGACTCACATGTGGAGTAGAGGGGTCACGCACGACTACCAGAGATGTTGAGGGAGAGGTGTGGACAGTATCCCTGCCTCAACTTACTAGCGCTCTCCTTGTGGCTCGAACTGTAGGTTAACGATTACCTAGTTCGAGAAGACCCACGATGCTGTGAGGGAAGACTGTGACAGTCGCTCACGATGATTCTAAGGGGTGCGGAATAAGGCAGGGGCCTTATTCCTTAAAGGCCCTCAGTCTCCCACAAGATCACTTGACGGAGGATTGACTCCAGGGGATTTTGATGTCTACCAAGTCAGTTAAGAGGCGAGTGGCACCCTTGGAGCACAGAGTGCGTCCTGAAGGGCACGTCGCGCAAGAAAAACAAAAATAGACGAGTGGCACCCTTGGAGCACATAGTGCGTCCTGAAGGGCACGTCGTGCAAGGGAAATAGAAGGAGGCGAGTGGCACCCTTGGAGCACCTAGTGCATCTTGAAGGACACGCCGCATTGTTAACTAATAAGTTAATAAACCTAGATGGCCTTAGAATGAATTTTGTGATAAGAAAGATTTAAAAACAAATTCCTTAATAAAATGGTGCCCAGCCTCGAAGATTAAAATCTAGGTCTAAAGTAATACTTGTGGAAATAATAATAATAATAATAATAATCATTAAACATTTGACGGAAGGGGGGAAAGAAACTTGATTAAATTATTAAAATCAAAATATTGAGGGATTTAAAATTTAAAAGGGAAATGATTGTTTTATTGCACTTGCTAATTAAAATTTATTTAATTAAAACGAAAAAGGGAAAAGGGTAATTTTCTACATCTGCCAATTTGAGTTTTAAATGAAAAGGGAAAGAGTGAAATTTAGAAGAATTAGGAAACTAGGAAAAATAGGGAAACATAAAAAAAAAGGGGAAACACAAGGAAAGAGCAGAAAGTCTAATTTAGTAAGTATCTAACATTTAAGAACTTTCTAATTTAAACTCAACTAGTAAATTAGTAAGGGGGAAAGTCATTAAAACGTGTAAGGGAATATGGAGACACCTATGAGCGATTCTAGGAATGATTTTAGGTGGGTGAGGGAAATAGGGGTAATTAATTAATTCAGGAAATTAATTTATGGTGCAATGAAGGGGATGGGTGACACATGTACGTGGAGAATTTTTATGAATTAAATTATTGAACAATAAATTAAAAGGGATTTTGGGAAAGTAATTGACTTAGAAAATCTATATAAAGGAGGGAGGAGGAGGATGATAGATCTCAGCTGTGATATGTAACGTTATGTTGCAGACTTTTAGACTTGACTGACTTATCTTGTGAGAGTTGGATTCTCAGCTCGGTGAAGAGTGGTAGCTCGGTCTTGCGAGGCGAGTTGGGAGCTAGCTGATCTCTGGTTCAGTGTGCGTAGCCCCTTTGCGGCTCGGGGGGCTAAGGGGGAAGAGGAGTACCCCTAGCGTTGGCTGGGAGGTACCGATGAAGTCTCATCGGTCGACAAGTGGGAGCTGCATGGAGCGCGCGGGACAACAACTCAAAGTGGGCTACCTAGGATACAGTACGTTTCCTTTATTTTTGCATGGTAGATTATTAATATACTTTACGCTCTTAGTCTGTATGTTTAATTGGGTAAAGAAAATGATTGACTTAGCATTTTAATTGATGACTGATTTTCCCCATAGCCTTAAGCTCGTTGTTGATTGATTCCCTTGGCCTTTGATACCTGCATGGCTTAACCGTCCTATGGTTTTATTGATTTGTGATGATTTACGGTTTATATATTTTTGCCTTCATCCCAAACTCATCAGTCCACGCATGAGCAGTTGGCTAGGAACTTGATCTACAGTTGTCACTTCGGTGTTAATAGACCTATGGATCTAAATGCCCTGCTTTTCTATGCGTGGATAATGAGCGGAGGATGTTCCTGCCAGTCGCCTACCCCTGTTGACTTTCTTGGCTGATTGAGGGTCTTGCGCCTTATTGTGTTGAGTAAATCCGCCTTTGTGATCATTCATATTTCCTTAATTTTTGATTCTGCGTATTCAATACCTTCCTAGATAAGTTAGCTCGGCGTTTAAATGCACTCCCTGGCGATTACAATCTGCATTTTATCACTTCTTATTGGTAAATTTTACCCTGCAACTTTACTTGGCGTTTTCACTGTGTATGGTAGCATTTTTTTTTGTGTAATGGTTGAAAGTTTCCACTTTTTACCACTATTATTCTCCTAGCCCATTCCAACATCCAATTCGTTCTTGGGGGTGTTTTTACCCATATTTTGGCCGCCACCTTACCCTTTTATTTTTCCTGGCGAAATTACTCGGTGGTTGAGATCCCTGGACTGCGTTTTCCCCTCTACGATTGATAATTTTGACGGGGAGTTTCCTTTGTGTCACCTGCGTCTCTTTTAACATGTATTTGACTGTAAAATCATGCTATCAATGGAAACGAATGTTCTGACAATGTTGATACCCGAATGAGTACTGACACTCTACTGCTTTTAATTCTTTCTCTGTGTATTACTAGCCTAAACGATTTACTTCGTTTTACGTTGACCCTGGATGGTTGGCAACCCGTTTATTTAGTTACTGTCTCATTTTTGTAGGCAACGACTTCAATGTTTGACAACGTCAATGTTTTCAACTCAACAATGCAAGTCAAGTGATGAACAATAGTATTTACAAATCTAGACCTCGATTTTGTTTTACTGGCACTGAGATTTTCAAAACCCTTGGGAAATTTCCTTGCAACACATTTGTGGGTATTCCTTCATGTGGCTAACTGTGTTTTGAACAACAACAATCCCTTTAACCTTTATTCACTTATTTCTATGTTTTATTTGCTTGTTATTTCCTTTTCGGTGTTTTTTTTCCTGTGGTTGGCGTGAAATAATTCTTTATTGTATTTATTACCCATTATGGTGAATACTTGTGTTTTCATAAATCTTTATGATGGTGTTTTCATTCCTGTGTTTTTGATTATTCGTCGGCATTTCCGTTTAATTACCCCAGCCCCCTTTGGCTATCACCATGATGTATTAGGTAATTGATTGTTACCTGGTGATTTTATGATGCAATTGTAGTATTGTAATTAATAAACTAATGGTTGTTGATTCACCATAGAGGTATTGATTTTTAGGACAATTTTAATTCGATGATAGTAATGTTTTACTCAATTTCAATATTTAATTTTTAGGACAGTTTTAACTTGATGATAGTAAATGTTTTACTCAGCAAATTCAATGTTTAATGACAGCGTTGCTAGAAATCTTAAATTGACAGCTTGATTGTGTGACCGTGTTGCCTTTGTTTTTACTCAACCCCTCAATGTGTAATAGACAGTTGGTAAAACCTTCTAGACAACATGTTATGAACGAACATTGTTAATAGTTTATATTAACAGTGTTTTACTTTGATATTGTTAATGTTGGTTTGGTAATTTGGTTGTATTTATTGATTTATGTAGACTCGTTAAATTAGACAACATTTATATTGACACTGTCAATGTTGTTAGATAACGTTAAATTATTAATTTTAGATTGGTATTTGTTGATTAATTTAGGCTTGTTAATTTTGACAGTATTGTCGAATAGATATTGAAGCAGCGTAAAATCACCTTTAAATGTTGAGTAGTGCACTTACTTTAATAGACATGTGCCTTGCTGACAAGCGTGTTGATTGGGTTGGGTTCTGTTACTTTAATAGACATGTGTCTTGCTAACAAGCGTGTTGATTGGGTTGGGTTCTGTTTTAGTTCACTCGATAACGTTTATGTCAATAGTAACGTTATAATAGTTTACCTTCACGCCAAGACTTATTGCTTAAACTTTTGGGGATTTTTGGTTGTCGTCGAGTCAATTAATAGATTGCGCCTTTATCGAGCGTTGTCATCTTGCATCTTGT
>SNQJ01S0003660.1:117351-130780 GCA_010110895.2 Picea sitchensis | reverse complement strand
CCACTTGCGCGCACTGATCAAACTTATTCTTTGATGACACTTGCTTGCAAGTGATCCAGATTATTACACTATTGGACATTTGATTATGATTATGAGGTTTTATGGATTGATTACATGTTATTTTGTTGTATTGACATAGACAGGTGCTATTGACTTGATTTTCCCAAGTGTGGAGGATTTTGGACCTCGAGGATGCAGAGGCATCGATGAAACCCCTTGGACTCCAGACCAAGTCAAGGAGTGGACAATGGGGGTTTGATTGTTATATATATGACTTTTGTGCATCTGATTAGATGATATTATTATGGATATTACTTCTAACATGATTCGTTGATGATGCAGGCTGACAATAGCTTGCCGACCGGACTCACATGTGGAGTAGAGGGGTCATGCACGACTACCAGAGATGTTGAGGGAGAGGTGTGGACAACAGCCCTGCCGCAGCTTACTAGCACTCCCACCATGGCTCGAACAATAGGTTAACAATTACCTGGTTCGAGAAGACCCATGATGTCGTGAGGGAAGACTGCGACAGTCGCTCACGATGATTCTAAGGGGCGCACAATAAGGCAGGGGCCTTATTCCTTAGAGGCCCTTAGTCTCCCACAAGATCACCTGACAGAGTATTGACTCTAGGGGTTTTTTATGTCTACCAAGTTAGTCAAGAGGTGAGTGGCACCCTTGGATCACGGAGTGCGTGCTGAAGGGAACGTCGTGCAAAAAAAATGAAAATAGGCAAGTGGCATCTTTGGAGCGCATAGTGTGTCCTGAAGGGCACGTCGCGCAAGGGAAACATAAGGAGGCGAGTGGCACCCTTGGAGCATCTAGTGCATCCTGAAGGGCAGGTCGCGTTGTTAACTAATAAGTTAATAAACCTAGATGGCCTTAGAACGAATTTTGTGATAAGAAAGATTTAAAAACAAATTCCCTAATAAAATGTCGCCCAACCTCGAAGATTAAAATCTAGGTCTAAAGTAGTACTTGTGGAAAAAAAAAAATCATCATCATCATTAAACGTGTGACGGAAGGGGGGAAAGAAACTTGATTTAATTATTAAAATCAAATTATTGAGGGATTTAAAATTTAAAAGGGAAATGATTGTTTTATTGCGCTTGCTAATTAAAATTTATTTAATTAAAAAGAAAAAGGGAAAAAGGGAAAAAGGGTAATTTTCTACCCCTGCCAATTTGAGTTTTAAATGAAAAGGGAAAGAGGGAAATTTAGAAGAATTAGGAAACTAGGAAAAAGAGGGAAACATAAAAAGAAAGGGGAAACACAAGGAAAAAGCAGAAAGTCTAACTTAGTAAGGTATCTAGCATTTAAGAACTTTCTAATTTAAACTCAACTAGTAAATTAGTAAGGGGGAAAGTCATTAAAACGCGTAAGGGAATATGGGGACACCTATGCGCAATTCTAGGAATGATTTTAGGTGGGTGAGGGAAACAGGGGTAATTAATTAATTAAGGAAATTAATTTATGGTGCCTTGAAGGGGATGGGTGACACGTGTACATGGAGGATTTTTATGAATTAAATTATTCAACAACAAATTAAAAGGGATTTTGGTAAAGTAATTGACTTAGAAAATCTATATAAAGGAGGGAGGAGGAGGATGATGGATCTCATCTGTGATGTGTAACGTTACGTTGCAGAATTTTAGACTTGTCTGACATAGCTTGTGGGATTTGGGATTCCCAGCTCGGTGAGGAGTGGTAGCTCAGCCTTGCGAGGCGAGCTAGGAGTTAGCTGATCTCTGGTTCAATGTGTGTGGCCCCTTTGCGGCTCAAGGGGCTAAGGGGGAAGAAGAGTACCCCTAGCGTTGGCTGGGAGGTATCGGTGAAGTCTCAACGGTCGACAAGCGGGAGTTGTACGGAGCGTGCAGGACAACAACTCAGAGCGGGCTACTTGGGATACCGTACACTTCCTTTATTTCTGCGTGGTAGATTATTAGTATACTTTATGCTCTTAGTCTTTATGTTTAATTGGGTAAATAAAATGATTGAATTATCATTTTAATTGATGACTGATTTTCCCCATAGTCTTAAGCTCGTTGTTCATTGATTCCCTTGGCCTTCGATCCCTGCATGTCTTGACCATCCCATGGTTTTATTGATTTGTGATGATTTACAGTTTATATATTTTTTCCTTCATCCCTAACTCATCAGTCCACGCCTGAGCATTCGGCCATGAGCCTGATCTATGGTCATCACTTCGGTGTTAATAGACCTATGGATCTCAACGCCCTACTTTTCTGTGCGTGGATGATGAGCGGAGGATGTTCCTGCCAGTCACCTACCCCTGTTGACTTTCTTGGTTGATTGAGGGTCTTGCGCCTTATTGTGTTGAGTAAATATGCCTTTGTGATCATTCTTATTTCCCTAATTTTTTACTCTGCATATTCAATACCTTCCTGGATAAGTTAGCTTGGCGTTTAAATGCACTCGCGATTGCACTCTGCATTTTATCACTTCTTATTGGTAAATTTTACCCTGCAACTTTACTTGGCGTTTTCACTGTGTATGGTAGTGTTTTTTTGTGTAATGGTTGAAAGTTTCCACTTTTTACCACTATTATTATCCTAGTCCATTCCAGCATCCAATTCATTCTTGGGGGCGTTTTTACCCATCTTTTGGCTGCCACTTTACCCTTATATTTTTCCTAGCGAAATTACTCGGTGGTTGAGATCCCTGTACTGCGTCTTCCCCTCTGTGATTGATACTTTTGACAAGGAGTTTCCTTTGTGTCACCTGCATCTCTTTTAACATGTATTTGACTGTAAAATCGTGCTATCAATGACAACAAATGTTTTGACAACATTGATACCCGACTAAGTATTGACACTCCACTGCTTTTAATTCTTTCTCTGTGTATTACTAGCCTAAACGATTTACTTCCTTTTACGCTGACCCTGGATGGTTGGCAACCCATTTATTTAGTTACTGTCTCATTTTCGTAGGCAACGAATTAAATGTTTGACAGTGTTAATGTTTTCAACTCAGCAATGCAAGTCAAGTGATGGACAGTAGTATTTACAAATATAGACCTCGATTTCGTTTTACTGGCACTGAGGTTTTCGAAACCCTTAGGAAACGTCCTTGTGACTCATTTGTGGGTATTCCTTCATGTGGCTGACTGCATTTTGAACAAGAACGATCCATTTAACCTTTATTCCCTTATTTCCGCGTTTTATCTTCTTGTTATTTCCTTTTTGGTGTTTTTTTTCCTGTGGTTGGTGTGAAATAATTCTTTATCTTATTTATTACCCATTATGGTGAATACCTGCGTTTTCATAAATCTTTATGATTATGTTTTCATGCCTGCGTTTTTATTTATTCGTTGTCATTTCCATTTAATTACCCCAGTCCCCTTTGGCTATCACCGTGATGTATTAGGTAGCTGACAGTTACCTGGCGATTTTATGATGCAATTGCAGTATTGTAATTAATAAACTAATGGTTGTTGATTCGTCGTAGAGGTATTGATTTTTAGGACAGTTTTAATTTGATGATAGTAATGTTTTATTCAACAATTCCAATATTTAATTTTTAGGGCAGTTTTAACTTGATGATAGTAAATGTTTTACTGAACAAATTCAATGTTTAATGACAATGTTGCCAGAAATCTTAAATGGACAACTTGATTGTGTGATTGTGTTGCCTTTGTTTCTACTCAACCGCTCAATGTGTAATAGACAGTTGGTAAAACCTTCTAGACAACATCTTATGAATGAACATTGTTAATAGTTTATATTAACAGTGTTTTACTTTGATATTGTTAATGTTGGTTCGGTAATTTGGTTGTATTTATCGA
This sequence comes from Picea sitchensis, assembly GCA_010110895.2. Taxonomy (NCBI): domain Eukaryota; kingdom Viridiplantae; phylum Streptophyta; class Pinopsida; order Pinales; family Pinaceae; genus Picea; species Picea sitchensis. Next base: position 126,972 of record SNQJ01S0003660.1, on the reverse strand, counting down.
TTTATTTAGACTCGTTAAATTAGACAACATTTATATTGATACTGTTAATGTTGTTAGATAACGTTAAATTATTAATTTTAGATTGGTATTTGTTGATTAATTTAGGCTTGTTAATTTTGACAGTGTTGTCGAATAGATATTGAAGCAGCGTACGATCACCTTTAAATGTTGAATAGTGCACTTACTTTAATAGACATGTGCCTTGCTGACAAGCATGTTGATTGGGTTGGGTTCTATTTTAGTTCACTCGATAACGTTTATGTCAATAGTAACGTTATAATAGTTTACCTTCACGCCAAGACTTATTGCTTAAACTTTTGGGGCTTTTTGGTTGTCGTCGAGTCAATTAATAGATTGCACCTTTATCGAGCGTTGTCATCTTCCATCCAGTCGACCCATTGCTTGGGGGTGTGGGCGTAGTCTCCTTGTCAGTTATTTCATCCTAGCGTGTCAGAGTTATCTAGAGTCCTTGGTCCAGACAGGATGTGTGGCGCCAAGGTTATTGACACACCTATCACCTGGAGACGACATGACACCTGATGAGGGGATCATGGCACACCCTATTGGATAGCGGCGAATGATAACTTGGTCGTAGTCGGTGCCTTCTGTGTGAGTGTTGTTGAGCGTTGTAAGTTGTTTTTGGCGCATGGGTTGAACGCCTTCATGCGTTTGGTTCGCACACCTTGAGGTTCTAGTCTTTGTTCGTCAAGGCCATGGTGTCGGGAGGGGGTTGTTGTCCCTTAGCTGGTAAGCGAGGTATTTTTGTGTCTGGTGGGTAGTTGTTTCCCTTGTTGCTCTACGCCTGTTTCGCCCAGTTTCTCTTGCGCCAGTGCGTGGAGTCTTATTTTCCTATTGCCGGGACTGCGTGCTTGCGTTCGTCATCAGTTGTGTGGTTAACTGTTGTCGTTGTCGCCTTCTTGTCCAGAAACAAACAAAAAACATTTCACCTTGCTTTGCTTGTTGTCGTAATGGCAGGGGTCGTTACATATGGTATTAGAGTGGGTTCAACCCTACGACTGTGGATCGTCATGCTTTCCACTGCAGTAAACCAGTGAGTATTAACCCTTGCGTTAATTAAAAACCTTAACCTGTCCGTGCAGTGATCGCATTTAGAGGACGCCTCAGAGGTTCGTAATGTGGTGTCATGGAAGGAGGTGTGATGCCTCCATAAGTTCTCGCACCCTCAAAGTCGAACCCCCAAGGGGAAGAGCAAGTCCTTGGGCAAGATTCGCTTGTTGTAAGGGATGATGATGGTCTGGCAAGGCCCTTCCTGGTAATGTCAAAGGGCCTTATTTCACCATCGGTACTGAGATGAGGCCAGGGCACCTGTACCCCTTAGGTTCCATAGCGCGCTCTAGATAGTACCGTTAACATCCACCGAAAACTTGAAAGAGTTGAGTCTCGAGTCCACGAGTGTCACAGATGGTTGTGTCGTCGAGGCACGATTTTAGAGCAAGGCGTTGTGCTTCACGCTTCGCGATTATGACCTCCAGCTTGAAGGTCCGCATGGTGGTATTTCAACTAAAGGGGACTGCCCTTCTATGGTGGAAGATGCTCCTACCACATTGAACGTGGTCGTCGACGGCGTGTCAGGGGAACTGTTCGAGGAACGGTTCCAGGAGAGGTATCTTTTTGAGGAATTCATTGAGCGTCGGCTCAGCGAGTTTGACGCCTTGCGACCAGGCAACTGCACGGTGCCCCGAGTACGAGGCCTGTTTTGGAAATGATTCTGTATGCTCCACACCAAATCACCCAGAAACTTAAGGTCGGGAAGTTTGAGTTTGGCCTTATTGTTAGAATTCAGCTTCTACTTCGGGTACCAGGAGTATTGGACCGAAGAAAGTGTGTTGGATTGTGGGGAGCCACATTACCAGGATTACTGCCCAAAAGAAAGGGTCGGATCATCTGGATCAGCCAGACCCACTACCGTGGAAGTTTTGGGCAAGGCCCATCGGATTCATGCAGCGGTGAATAACTGCCAGTTAGCTGTGCTCGAGACGTTAGGTATCGTCGCTGACCAGACCCTTAGTATTTGATAGATCCTGATGCTACCGAGATTTTCATCTCTGGTGCAGCGCTAAAAAGGAATAAGGTAAAGGCAATCGAACAGGATGATTTTATCTTTGTAGAGATGGATTCGGGAGCCAAACAAAAGGTTGGAGGCAAGGTTATAGGTTATACTTAACCTGGGAGATTTTTTCACCGGGGCCCACCCATATACGTCATGATCTTAGGATCTTATGACGTCATGGTCAATATGAACTGGTTGGAATCACATGAGGCGATACTCAACTATAAGATGAATGATTGGGCTTGGTCGATGTTGAGGGATAGAGACGTGTGATTGTAGGACAAAACCAGGGATATTCCCTGAGGTTCATCTCGTCCTTGCAATTACGGAAGAGCATGCACAAGGGATGTAAGCTTTATACGATCCTTGCATTAAACGAGAAGGGAGTAGCAGAAGGTCTAGAACACCTTCTTGTGGCGAGAGAGTTTACAGACATCTTTCCGTAGGAGTTACCTGGGATGTCGTCGGAGAGGGAATTGGAGTTTACCATAGACCTAAAACCGGGGACTTAACCAATAGAGAGAACGCCTTATCGTATGTCAACCCCGGAATTAAAGGAGTTGAGAATGCATCTGAAGAAGTTGTTGGACCTCGGACTCATACGTTCCAGTGTGTCACCGTGGGGTGCGCTTGTTATTTTCATACGAAGGAAGGATGGGTCGTGGAGACTCTACATTGACTATCGTCAATTGAACAAGGCAACGATTAATAATCAATATCCACTGCCAAGGATTGATAATTTGTTCGATCAGATGAAGGGTGCGACGATGTTTTCGAAGATCGATTTGCAATCATGGTATCACCAGTTGCGGATCAAGGAGGATGACATCCCTAAGACTACCTTTAAGACGAGGTTTGGACATTACGAGTTTAATGTTTTACCGTCTAGACTGATAAACGACATAGGGGTATTTTTGAGTTTGATGAACGGGGGTTCCGTGAGTATTTGGACAAGTTCGTGCAAGTATTCATAGACAATATTTTAATTTTCTCTCGAACAACGGAGGAGCATGACGTGCACTTTCCCTTGGTACTATAGTGTCTGCGAGAGCACAAATTGTATGGGAAGTTGTCCAAATGCTCGTTTTATCAAATCAAAGATTCACTACTTAGGGCATGTCATCTCCGACGAAGGTATCGTCGTGGATCCGGTAAAGGTTGAGGCTATTATGGAATGGCCTGCGCTGATGAATGTCCCAGAAGTGCGTAGATTCATGTGTTTAGCAGGATACTATCGACGGTTCATCAAGGGATTTTCGAAGATAGAAAATCCGATCACGGAGTTGTAGAAGAAGAACAAGAAGTTTGTTTGGACTGATAAATGCACAGAAGCTTTTCAGAGGCTCAAAGAGTTGTTGACAATGACACCAATACTAAAGGTCCATGACATGGACGCAAGTTTCTTGGTATGCACTGACGTATCCAAGGAAGGCTTAGGCGGAGTCTTGATGCAAGATGGTCGAGTGATCGCTTACATCTCAAGGAAACTAAGAAGGCATGATGAGAACTATGCGACGCACGATTTGGAGTTGTTAGCCATTGTATATGCCTTGAAGGTTTGGAGACACTATCGAGTTGGACATAAATTTGAACTAAAGATAGAGCACTGTGGACTACAACACATCTTTACGCAAAGCGACCTGAACGCGCAACAACAGTGTTGGTCGGGATTTCTTAGAGAGTACGATTTCAAGATTTCTTACATAAAAGGAACAGTAAACCGAGTGGCAGATGCATTGACTCGAAGACTACGCATCTTTTCAGTGTTGCCTCTTCAAACGAATCTACATGAAAATATTCTAACCTTACAGCATGACGATGACTGATACAAAGAGGTCGAGGATTTTATCTGACAAAACACAATGATGGTCCCAAGATTTGAAGGATTTACGTTTGACGACGATGGATTATTGAGGTTTAAAAATTGGATTTACGTACCACCGAATGATGAGTTGAGGATCTTGAACCTAAACGAGGCTCATAGAGAAGTATACATGGCTCACCCAGGAGTCAGGAAGATGAGGGCTGACCTTAAACCCTTATTCTTCTAGAAAGGAATGAAGGCATACATAGTCAACTATGTGGCCAGATGTCTAGAATGTCAGCAGGTAAAGGATGAACATAAACATCCATCAGGATTACTACAGCCAAGTGCTATTCCGGAATCAAAATGGGAGGTTATTTTAAAGGATTTTGTTGTTGGATTTCCACTGACGACAAGGAGAAACGACTATATTTTTGTAGTAGTCGAAACTCTAACGAAGAGTGCTCATTTTATTTCTATGCATACGATGTATCAGGCACCTGACATAGCTAGATTTTTCATCAGTGATATTGGGAGGTTGCATGGCATACCTAAGAGGATTATATCTGATCGAGGATCGATGTTTACTAGACGATTTGGACTAGTTTCCAAGAGGCCTTGGGAACCCGACTTAACTCTAGTACTGTGTATCACCCAGAGACTGACAGGAAGACCAAACGAATGAACCCGACCTTGGAAGACATGTTGCGCATGTACGTTATGGACCAACAGAAGCGTTGGGAAGAATTCTTTCCACTGGTAGAATTGGCTTATAACAACAATTACCAAAGCACCATTAAGATGACGCCCTTTGAGTTTCTTTATGGGAAACCATGTCTGATGCCTTTGATTTGGGGTTGGCTTGAGGATAGGGTCCTGGTGGGACCGGAAGCAATCCAAGACATAGAAGATTAAATGCAAACTATAAGACAAAGTATCAAGGAAGCACATGATCGACATAAGAGTTATGACGATGTGTGTCATGTCGACCATAGTTACGATGTGGTGATCGACTATTTTTGTGGGTCAAACCGCATAAGAGTTCGATCAAGTTTGGAAAAGAGGATAAACTATCTCCTAGGGTCATGGGATCCTACGAGACTGTGGAAAGGAGAGATCCGTGGCCTAATGACTAGCCTTGCCTGATTCTTTAGGCATATGCACGATGTCTTTCACGTCTCTGTTTGAGACTTTATGATTAGTGATCCTACACATGTTTTGACTTGAGCACCTCGTGGGTGTCAGATGAGGGTGCGCTCATGGCCGAGCCGATCCGCATCCTGGATCATCGCATTCGACAACTATGACGTCGAACAATAGATGAGGTCAAGGTCCAGTGGGACAACTATATTCCGCACCCGACGACTATAGTTGGATAGGCACCAACAATTTCCATTTTTGTTGGATAGATAGACTTATGATACTATGATACACATTATTTCGGCGCATATATACTGTGAAACTTCAGGACGAAGTTTAGACCAAGAGGGGGTGTATGTAACATCTCGCTCTTGCACACACTGAGCAAACTTATTCTTTGGGGACACTTGCTTGCAAGTGATCCAGATTATTATACTATTGGACATTTGATTATGATTATGAGGTGTTATGGATTAATTACATGTTATTTTGTTGTATTGACATAAGTAGATGCTATTGACTTGATTTTCCTGAGTGTGCAGGATTTTGGACCTCGAGGATGCAGAGGCATCGATGAAACCCCTTGGACTCCAGATCGAGTCGAGGAGTGGACAATGGGGGTTTGATTGTTGTATATATGACTTTTGTGCATTTGATTAGATGATATGATTATGGATATTACTTCTGACATGATTCGTTGACGATGCAGGCTGACGATAGCTTGTCGAACAGACTCACATGTGGAGTAGAGGGGTCACGCACGACTACCAAAGACGTTGAGGGAGAGGTGTGGACAACAACCCTGCCGCAACTTACTAGCGCTCTCGCTGTGGCTCAAACTGTAGGTTAACGATTACCTAGTTCGAGAAGACCCACGATGCCATGAGGGAAGACTGCGACAGTCGCTCACGGTGATTCTAAGGGGTGCGGAATAAGGCAGGGGCCTTATTCCTTAAAGGCCCTTAGTCTCCCACAAGATCACTTGATGGAGGATTGATTCCAGGGGATTTTGATGTCTACCAAGTTAGTCAAGAGGTGAGTGGCACCCTTGGAGCACAGAGTGCCTCCTGAAGGGCTCGTCGTGCAAGAAAAACAAAAATATGCGAGTGGCACCCTTGGAGCACATAGTGTGTCATGAATGGCACGTCGTGCAAGGGAAATAGAAGGAGGCGAGTGGCACCCTTGGAGCACCTAGTGCGTCTTGAAGGACACACCGCATTGTTAACTAATAAGTTAATAAACCTAGATGGCCTTAGAATGAATTTTGTAATAAGAAAGATTTAAAAACAAATTCCCTAATAAAATGTCGTCCAACCTCGAAGATTAAAATCTAGGTCTAAATTAATACTTGTGGAAAAATAATAATAATAATAATAATAATAATAATCATTAAACATGTGACAGAAGGGGGGAAAGAAACTTGATTAAATTATTAAAATCAAAATATTGAGGGACTTAAAATTTAAAAGGGAAATGATTGTTTTATTGCACTTGCTAATTAAAATTTATTTAATTAAAACAAAAAAGGGAAAAGGGTAATTTTCTACATCTGCGAATTTGAGTTTTAAATGAAAAGGGAAAGAGGAAAATTTAGAAGAATTAGGAAACTAGGAAAAATAGGGAAACATAAAAAGAAAGGGGAAACACAAGGAAAGAGCAGAAAGTCTAATTTAGTAAGGTATCTAACATTTAAGAACTTTCTAATTTAAACTCAACTAGTAAATTAGTAAGGGGGAAAGTCATTAAAACGTGTAAGGGAATATGGGGACACCTATGAGTGATTCTAAGAATGATTTTAGGTGGGTGAGGGAAATAGGGGTAATTAATTAATTAAGGAAATTAATTTATGGTGCAATGAAGGGGATGGGTGACACATGTACGTGGAGAATTTTTATGAATTAAATTATTGAACAATAAATTAAAAGGGATTTTGGGAAAGTAATTAACTTAGAAAATCTATATAAAGGAGGGAGGAGGAGGAGGATGGATCTCAGCTGTGATATGTAACGTTATGTTGCAGAATTTTAGACTTGACTGACTTATCTTGTGAGAGTTGGGATTCCCAGCTCGGTGAAGAGTGGTAGCTCGGTCTTGCGAGGCGAGCTGGGAGCTAGTTGATCTCTGGTTCAGTGTGCATGGCCCCTTTGCGGCTCGGGGGGCTAAGGGGGAAGAGGAGTACCCCTACCGTTGGTTGGGAGGTATCGATGAAGTCTCATTGGTCGACAAGTGGGAGCTACATGGAGTGCGTGGGACAACAACTCAGAGCGGGCTACCTGGGATACAATACACTTCCTTTATTTTTGCATGGTAGATTATTAATATACTTTACGCTCTTAATCTATATGTTTAATTGGGTAAAGAAAATGATTGACTTAGCATTTTAATTGATGACTGATTTTCCCCATAGCCTTAAGCTCGCTGTTGATTGATTCCCTTGGCCTTTGATACCTGCATGTCTTGATCGTCCTATGGTTTTATTGATTTGAGATGATTTGCGGTTTATATATTTTTGCCTTCATCCCTAACTCATCAGTCCACGCGTGAGCAGTTGGCTAGGAGCTTGATCTATAGTCGTCACTTCAGTGTTAATAGACCTATGGATCTAAATGCCCTGCTTTTCTATGCGTGGATGATGAGCGGAGGATGTTCCTGCCAGTCGCCTACCCCTGTTGACTTTCTTGGTTGATTGAGGGTCTTGCGCCTTATTATGTTGAGTAAATCCGTCTTTGTGATCATTCATATTTCCTTAATTTTTGATTCTGCGTATTCAATACCTTCCTAGATAAGTTAGCTCGTCGTTTAAATGCACTCCCTGGTGATTACAATCTGCATTTTATCACTTCTTATTGGTAAATTTTACCCTGCAACTTTACTTGGCGTTTTCACTGTGTATGGTAGCATTTTTTTTTGTGTAATGGTTGAAAGTTTCCACTTTTTACCACTATTATTCTCCTAGCCCATTCCAACATCCAATTCGTTCTTGGGGGTGTTTTTACCCATATTTTGGCCGCCACCTTACCCTTTTATTTTTCCTGGCGAAATTACTCGGTGGTTGAGATCCCTGGACTGCGTTTTCCCCTCTACGATTGATAATTTTGACGGGGAGTTTCCTTTGTGTCACCTGCGTCTCTTTTAACATGTATTTGACTGTAAAATCATGCTATCAATGGAAACGAATGTTCTGACAATGTTGATACCCGAATGAGTACTGACACTCTACTGCTTTTAATTCTTTCTCTGTGTATTACTAGCCTAAACGATTTACTTCGTTTTACGTTGACCCTGGATGGTTGGCAACCCGTTTATTTAGTTACTGTCTCATTTTTGTAGGCAACGACTTCAATGTTTGACAACGTCAATGTTTTCAACTCAACAATGCAAGTCAAGTGATGAACAATAGTATTTACAAATCTAGACCTCGATTTTGTTTTACTGGCACTGAGATTTTCAAAACCCTTGGGAAATTTCCTTGCAACACATTTGTGGGTATTCCTTCATGTGGCTAACTGTGTTTTGAACAACAACAATCCCTTTAACCTTTATTCACTTATTTCTATGTTTTATTTGCTTGTTATTTCCTTTTCGGTGTTTTTTTTCCTGTGGTTGGCGTGAAATAATTCTTTATTGTATTTATTACCCATTATGGTGAATACTTGTGTTTTCATAAATCTTTATGATGGTGTTTTCATTCCTGTGTTTTTGATTATTCGTCGGCATTTCCGTTTAATTACCCCAGCCCCCTTTGGCTATCACCATGATGTATTAGGTAATTGATTGTTACCTGGTGATTTTATGATGCAATTGTAGTATTGTAATTAATAAACTAATGGTTGTTGATTCACCATAGAGGTATTGATTTTTAGGACAATTTTAATTCGATGATAGTAATGTTTTACTCAATTTCAATATTTAATTTTTAGGACAGTTTTAACTTGATGATAGTAAATGTTTTACTCAGCAAATTCAATGTTTAATGACAGCGTTGCTAGAAATCTTAAATTGACAGCTTGATTGTGTGACCGTGTTGCCTTTGTTTTTACTCAACCCCTCAATGTGTAATAGACAGTTGGTAAAACCTTCTAGACAACATGTTATGAACGAACATTGTTAATAGTTTATATTAACAGTGTTTTACTTTGATATTGTTAATGTTGGTTTGGTAATTTGGTTGTATTTATTGATTTATGTAGACTCGTTAAATTAGACAACATTTATATTGACACTGTCAATGTTGTTAGATAACGTTAAATTATTAATTTTAGATTGGTATTTGTTGATTAATTTAGGCTTGTTAATTTTGACAGTATTGTCGAATAGATATTGAAGCAGCGTAAAATCACCTTTAAATGTTGAGTAGTGCACTTACTTTAATAGACATGTGCCTTGCTGACAAGCGTGTTGATTGGGTTGGGTTCTGTTACTTTAATAGACATGTGTCTTGCTAACAAGCGTGTTGATTGGGTTGGGTTCTGTTTTAGTTCACTCGATAACGTTTATGTCAATAGTAACGTTATAATAGTTTACCTTCACGCCAAGACTTATTGCTTAAACTTTTGGGGATTTTTGGTTGTCGTCGAGTCAATTAATAGATTGCGCCTTTATCGAG
>SNQJ01S0003660.1:78397-117341 GCA_010110895.2 Picea sitchensis | reverse complement strand
GATTACAATCTGCATTTTATCACTTCTTATTGGTAAATTTTACCCTGCAACTTTACTTGGCGTTTTCACTGTGTATGGTAGCATTTTTTTTTGTGTAATGGTTGAAAGTTTCCACTTTTTACCACTATTATTCTCCTAGCCCATTCCAACATCCAATTCGTTCTTGGGGGTGTTTTTACCCATATTTTGGCCGCCACCTTACCCTTTTATTTTTCCTGGCGAAATTACTCGGTGGTTGAGATCCCTGGACTGCGTTTTCCCCTCTACGATTGATAATTTTGACGGGGAGTTTCCTTTGTGTCACCTGCGTCTCTTTTAACATGTATTTGACTGTAAAATCATGCTATCAATGGAAACGAATGTTCTGACAATGTTGATACCCGAATGAGTACTGACACTCTACTGCTTTTAATTCTTTCTCTGTGTATTACTAGCCTAAACGATTTACTTCGTTTTACGTTGACCCTGGATGGTTGGCAACCCGTTTATTTAGTTACTGTCTCATTTTTGTAGGCAACGACTTCAATGTTTGACAACGTCAATGTTTTCAACTCAACAATGCAAGTCAAGTGATGAACAATAGTATTTACAAATCTAGACCTCGATTTTGTTTTACTGGCACTGAGATTTTCAAAACCCTTGGGAAATTTCCTTGCAACACATTTGTGGGTATTCCTTCATGTGGCTAACTGTGTTTTGAACAACAACAATCCCTTTAACCTTTATTCACTTATTTCTATGTTTTATTTGCTTGTTATTTCCTTTTCGGTGTTTTTTTTCCTGTGGTTGGCGTGAAATAATTCTTTATTGTATTTATTACCCATTATGGTGAATACTTGTGTTTTCATAAATCTTTATGATGGTGTTTTCATTCCTGTGTTTTTGATTATTCGTCGGCATTTCCGTTTAATTACCCCAGCCCCCTTTGGCTATCACCATGATGTATTAGGTAATTGATTGTTACCTGGTGATTTTATGATGCAATTGTAGTATTGTAATTAATAAACTAATGGTTGTTGATTCACCATAGAGGTATTGATTTTTAGGACAATTTTAATTCGATGATAGTAATGTTTTACTCAATTTCAATATTTAATTTTTAGGACAGTTTTAACTTGATGATAGTAAATGTTTTACTCAGCAAATTCAATGTTTAATGACAGCGTTGCTAGAAATCTTAAATTGACAGCTTGATTGTGTGACCGTGTTGCCTTTGTTTTTACTCAACCCCTCAATGTGTAATAGACAGTTGGTAAAACCTTCTAGACAACATGTTATGAACGAACATTGTTAATAGTTTATATTAACAGTGTTTTACTTTGATATTGTTAATGTTGGTTTGGTAATTTGGTTGTATTTATTGATTTATGTAGACTCGTTAAATTAGACAACATTTATATTGACACTGTCAATGTTGTTAGATAACGTTAAATTATTAATTTTAGATTGGTATTTGTTGATTAATTTAGGCTTGTTAATTTTGACAGTATTGTCGAATAGATATTGAAGCAGCGTAAAATCACCTTTAAATGTTGAGTAGTGCACTTACTTTAATAGACATGTGCCTTGCTGACAAGCGTGTTGATTGGGTTGGGTTCTGTTACTTTAATAGACATGTGTCTTGCTAACAAGCGTGTTGATTGGGTTGGGTTCTGTTTTAGTTCACTCGATAACGTTTATGTCAATAGTAACGTTATAATAGTTTACCTTCACGCCAAGACTTATTGCTTAAACTTTTGGGGATTTTTGGTTGTCGTCGAGTCAATTAATAGATTGCGCCTTTATCGAGCGTTGTCATCTTGCATCTTGTCCACCCGTTGTTTGGGGGCGTAGGCGTAGTCTCCTTGTCAGTTATTTCATCCTAGCGCGTCGGAGTTATCTAGAGTCCTTGGTCCAGATAGGATGTGTGGTGCTAAGGTTATTGACGCACCTATCACCTGGGGACGACATGACTCCTGATGAGGGGATCATGGCACGCCTTATTGGATAGCGGCGAATGATAACTTGGCCAGAGTCGGTGCCTTCCGTGTGAGTGTTGTTGAACATTGTAAGTTGCTTTTGGTGCATGGGTTGAATGCCTTCATGCGTTTGGTTCGTGCGCCTTAAGGTTCTAGTCTTTGTTCGTCAAGGTCGTGGTGTCGGGAGGGGGATATTGTCCCTTAGTTGGTAGGTGTGGTCTTTTTGTGTTTGGCGGGTAGTTGTTTCTCTTGCTTCTCTACGCACGTTCCGCCCAGTTGCTCTTGCTCCAGTGCGTGGAGTCTTAGTTGCTTGTTGCCTAGACTGTGTGCTTGCGTTCGTCATCAGTCGTGTGGTTAACTGTTGTCGTCGTCGTCTTCTTGCCTAGAAACAAAAAAAAAAATTACACCTTACTTCACTTGTTGTCGTAACGACAAAGGTAACGACCCTGGGTTGTTACATATCCTTAGAAAATAACAATACCTTAAAAAAATAAATTTAAAAAATTAAATAAGGTGAGATAAATTAAAAATAACAATAATAATAATTATAAAAAATTAAAGTAGATAACAATACAACCCTCACCAATAACTAAAACCTAGAAAATGGACCCAATAACTAAAACCTAAAAATGGACGGGCGATAAAGAAACAGAGATTACACGTGGAAAGGCATCCAGCTTTTGAAAGGGATCATGGGTCACGGACCATAACAAAGAAAACGTTAGAAGCACGTTCAACGCAGCTACCTCTGTTTGAATTTAATGAATAATAAATAGCTAATTAAAAAGTTTATTTCAAATTATGAGCAGGTGGTACGTCTCTATCAATGGCTTAAAGCAAAACCACAAAAGTCGAAATCACGTTCAAAGCAACTGCCGGCTCCCACTTGCACCATTGAGATTTTAAATAATTAATATATTTTAAATCATTTATCAAGACTGGATGGTATAAAGTGTGAATTGGTGCCCACTGCCCACTTGCTATTACCCAGACTGGCCTTCACGGATGATGATAGATGAAACTCACGGGATCGAATAAATATGTTTGGAATACCGTTGGCAGGTACCGCGAAGCTTCAGAAAAGATACTTTTACTTTTCCAGTGTACAGGCTGCCCATAAAATAAACAAATGGAGGAAGGCACCTGGCAGTCATCAGGAGCCTTCTGGGAACCTACTTCCCAATTCACAAATTCTTTATTTATATCTGCCGTGCACATCTTCACAACATCAGACTCTATCATCGCCTGCTCATCGCACATTTCCGTTGTTTCATTTTTCTTTTCCTCTTGGAGGTCGACTGTTAATCCTGCTTCCTCTTGAAATTTTTCCTGGACATGGAGGAACTAGAGAACTTAACTGGTGGAATTGATGAAGATGGCGCTATCGAGATACTACTCCAGATCGCCAGTTTCTCTTCCTTGAAATATTATGTGCTCTCTGGTTGGTGCTTGAATGATCAGCGCCATGTCTCAAGCCTTTTGATCTTCGTTGGACAGACACAAATCGGAGGTATGCTCAAACCCAGCCGTACAGAGAGCAACGGCTTCAATATTGAAGAATAGATCTGCTTGAATGTGGCCAAATATCCAACTGGTTTGGATGACAAGGTAAAAGATTTTGAAAGAACAGTGTTGTTTTATCAGCACAACCCAAAATCTAGCCAAGTTTATGAGTTGTAGAGTCATCCATTTATAAGTTAACTGGGCTTGATAGGGAACACTCCCAAAAGCTCTTTTGCTTGTATGATTTCTGCATATCTCATTTGACTATTTGCTAGAAAATAAGTCTTTAAAAGTAAAATGACACATTTTACTTGAAAGACCAATTGGATAAACTTGGCCAAATACTAAAATCAAGTAGAGACTTAAAATTAGTTATGACCCACTCAATAAAGAGGAACAGTATCCGTTCTTCTAAGATATGCCATGTTTCTTCATAGGAGAGGGCAAGGTATAAGGTCGTAAAAATATGGAACTAATCAAGGTGTATCAATTGCCAGAAGAATTTTGTCATCTGTGCTCCTTGAAATAAGCCGTTGCTCAGACATGAGGTTGGTGTCAGAAATCCATGGGGAATTTAACGAATCTTCAATAGATGGACGATTCCTTTGGGAACTTGACAAACCTCCAACACATGGATTTGTCCTCCAAAATCACGATGGAATTTAATTTAATAGAGGGTAAGTCTATGTATAATGAAATTTCATACTTGTCCTCCACTTTGCAGATGCTTCCAAATTATTTGAGGATGGAATTTAATTTCATACAGTGTTGCAGATGCTTCCAAATTATTTGAGAATAGAATTTAATTTGATACAGGGTAAGTCTAGGTACAATGAAATTAATACTTGTTTCTACAAATTGACTATCATTGTAATGTTGCTACAAATTGACCATGAAGATGCACGAAGATATGGATGGAAACATGGGGATGTGGGTGGAAACCCCCCGGATCTTTGGATATTGGAGTTGTAGGAAAATAGAAGCAAAGCTGCTGACTCTTTGAGGGCAGATATCTTGAGAGGAGCTCTGGGAGTGGAATGCGTTGAACACTTAGAGGTCGTTGGAGAAAGTTGAAAGCTTTGGCTGCCCCAAACTGAAGAAGCAGTGGAGGCGATTGAAAGAGCGTAGGAAGTAGGAGTCATATGTCATATGAAATAAATTGCAATGAATCCCAGAACATTGTAATGTTCATTACCATGTATTTCGTTCTGCTAACGCTAGCCGTTGAGCACAATCTCTCCATGTAAGAAGGAAATACTATTTAATTTAAATTTAATTCATTGGCGCATAGTGATGATGAGCTCCTCGTCATACTCCTAATATTTTATAGTTGTGTATATTGAGAGATGATCCGTGTTAATCTTTTTACTCCTATCATTTTATAGTTGTCTACATTGAGAGATGATCCATGTTAATCTTTTTACTTCTGTCCTACTTCTAATTTTATAGTTATGGATAATGAAAGATGAGCCACCATACACTGTTTTCATATTGTATGGTTTTGGATAATGACAGATGAGCTAGTATAAATTGTTTTCATAGTATTGATCGACTGTTTGCATGGTATAAGCTGTTTTCATAGCATAGTTGGGCATTCCAAACCCAAACCTTATACATAATTGCCTTTACAAACTAAAACACCGGAGGATTAACATTGAAAAACAACTATAATCTAGCAGCGTTATACTAGGAAAAAAACCCAGGAACTTGGCAGCCAATAAACAAATGGATGCCATATTTTTCATTTTTTTGATCCAGCTTGAAAATATGAAATAATGAGCCACATGGTACTTTCTCTCTTTGCAATCCAGGGATTCCATGGAGTTGTGAATTTGTATATCCCAGATTCATTTCTGTATTTGTCCTTCTCTACTACTTTGATATGTGTCACCAATTTTTCCATTAAAGCCACGGTATTCTCTTCAAACTTCACTTGTTTGTTCGAATTCTGCTGCCTGCTCTTTAAATTTCGTTAGTTTGATTGAATTTTGTTCATCTTCGTCTATTCAAGCCACGGTCTTCTCTTGAAATTTCACTTTTCTTCAAATTTCGTTTGTTTATCATTGTGAAATTGTGATTTTGACAATGACATTCTATGAATTAGGAAGTTTTGATATTGTAATTGGATTCATAAGCCTCAAAACAACTTTATATTACAATTTTAATAGTTTTAATGAACAAAATTTCTACTTTCAACTATCCCTCAAAAATTGTATCTGTAAAGAAAACTCACAAAAATATAAGAACTGTCAGTGACAAAAATAGCTAAGGCTTGATCTAGGGGTATATTTCGGTCGCTTTGCAAAGACGTGACTTAGTTGGCCAATTAGTCAGTGACTTGAAGGTTAATCTTTTAACTGGAACAATCTATTTTCTTCAATCAATTGAAGAACTTTGTTTCACCTCATATGGCTTGCCAACGCCTATGATGAACTTTTGTATTTTCCATTTAGGAGGTCAATCACCATTGACAATCTCCTTTAAATATTACTCTTATCAATCATCATCTAGAATCTCCTTTAAAAATCTTTTGAAGTTGAAATTAAGGGCTTCCTTATTTCCAAATATCAGAGCTTTTAATTTTACATTGTTGCTGGTTTCTTTCCATATAAAATTATGTCCATAATGATCTCTGAACATCCTTCTTGATCTAGTCATGCTGAGGTTACCTTTATAAGATTTATTGAAGTTCAGTTTGATCGATCCTTGTAATGTGTCGAAAATTTATCCTTAGGAGTGAGGCATAAACTCTGTCATACCATTTCAACGTTAGTGGGTTAGTCTCAAATGACCATAACTTATTCGCTTCTCAATTAAAAATATGGTTCCAATATATGAAATTGAAGCCCTTAGAATAAAGTTTTCAAAATATGGTTCCAATTTTTGAAATTGAAGCTCCTGGAATAAAAAAATTCCATGGAGCAAGTGTGTAACTATCACTGGAATTACATTCACATACTTTTTTCCCCAACATGTTGTATTTGTTTTATGCAGAAGAAAGGCAAGTCTTACGAAAACAACATTTCTCACATTTTTATCAAAATAAGAATGCAAATGAAAAGCTTCAAATAAACATTTAGAAAATGGAAGGAAATATGTGCGCATATTTCTTAGTCGAAATTAGGATAACCATAATCAATATCCTGAAACTTCTTATAAATTACAAATACAATTTCTCAATAGATACATATCCTGGTAGAAGAAACCAATTGCAGAGGGACCATGCTTCCACCCAGCAACAGAAATCCGATAGACTCCACCCCATCTTGAGGACGAAGATGTGACAAGGGAAAACTCTCCCCAAAACAACAACGGCATTCTGGAAACCAAATCCAAAATAAATCAGCATCAGAATATTTTATTACAACCAAACACTTGATATATATCCCAATCATGTCTGTTAAAAAGGGTATCAATTCATAAAAGTATTCCATCAACCCCTTGCAGGGCATAGCCATCGGCAAGGAAAAATAAATGTTTTTCCTACACAATGGAAAAAAGCCCCCTGAATCCAAAAATATCGTGGTATCCATAACCATATGAAATGAGCTGCAATGAATCCCAGAAGAGATATCTGTGTCATATGAAATGAATTGCAATTAATTCCAGAAAATTGTGATATCCATTACCATCTATTTCATAAGAGAAATGTGTATGTCATATGAAATGAATTGCAATGGATCCCAGAATATTGTGATATCCATTACATCTATTTCAGAAGAGAAATGTGTATGTCATATTAAATGAATTGCAATGAATCCCAAGATATTGTGATATCAATTACCATCTATTTCATTTTGCCAACGCTACTTTTCTGGTTGAGCACAATCTCTCTTTGTTAATTCAATTTATTTTTTATTCATTCGTCCTACAGTGATGATGATCTTCTCATCATACTCTTTAATATTTTGATAATTATGGATGATCCATTTAACATTTTGATAACTATGGCTGATTGAGAGATATCCAATTTAATCATTACCTTAATATTTTTATAATTATGTAATTATGGATAACTGCGAAGATGTAAATCAATTGACAATAAAGTATACTGTTAAGTCACTCCTTATAATGTCTCTGGTTCAAACCTCAACTAATTCTGTATGCCACATGTGAAATAGTGTGAGTATGCCCCCTTATACTATGTTATCATAGTATACCTCAACTAGCCCTGTGTTATCATAGTATACCTCAACTAGCCCTGTATATGCCACATGTGAGATAGTGTGAGTATGTTCAAACCTCAACTAACTCTATATGCCACATGTGAAATAGTGTGAGTATGCCCCCTTATACTAGGTTATCATAGTATACCTCAACTAGCCCTGTATGCCACATGTGAGATAGTGTGAGTATGCCCCGTTATACTATGTTATCATAGTATAGACTGACTGTTTTCATAGCATATCGAGGATTCCAAACCCAAAGCTTATTTAACGTATTTTCCTTTTCGAACTAAAACACCCATAATGGAAAAAAATGGAAGAACTTGGAAGCCAATAAACAAATAGATGCCATAATTTCGTGTATTTGATCAGATTGGTGGATATTGGAGGAAATCCTGAGTCGGAGGGTGCTTCTGGTCTTTGGCTCATCCACATAGTCAACTAGATATTCCACGGAGTTTTGAATTTGCATTTGGCTCATCCACATAGTCAACTAGATATTCCACGGAGTTTTGAATTTGCATTTTCCAGAATCATTTCCATATTTTTCCATCTTTGCTACTTCGATATGTGCCAATTTTCCCTTAAATCCACTGTCTTCTCTTGAACTTCACTTGTTTGATATTCAACCTTTGCTTGTTTGTTTGAATTTTGCTCATTTTTGTTTATTCGCAATTTTGACAATGTTTATTCTGTAATTTTTCATATTTTGACAATATTTACTGTAATTTTTCATTTGATGTTGCAAATGAATGAAATCATGGACCTTATTATGATTGGAATAATTTTAATATTGCAATTTCAGTTATCAAAACTTGTAATGGCAACAATCTCTCAAATAGTCAGCAAATTTACAGCATATATTTTCAGCAAATATTTTCAACAACAATCTCGTAGTTTTATTAAATTAATGATCAATATTCTCAACATTACAAGATCACATAGATCAACATTATACAAACCCAAACCAAAGGAAAACAAAAGGGCTTTTACCCATATACAAACTTCATAATTATGTTGAAAGTTCATTGGTTCTTGACATTTCAACTTTAAATTTGAATTACAACTCTTCATATTCCCTTTTACAAAAATTTACTAAAAATGAAATGTTAATTTGCATCAATTTCTCAAGATTTAGAGTTTAACTTTAAGAATAAAGTACAAATATGTGTGAGAGCGTTCAGAAAAAGGCACACCAAAATTTGTATAGGTGTTCTTTTGAAAAGGAAGATTTGTACACTGAAGATTTCACTTTGTTGACAAAACCATGTCTCATTTTCCATTTCACCTCCATTTGTTCATATTGAATCTACCAAGTTGGCAACTTTTACATTTTTCATTAAAATTGACAAAAAACCGCCATGTTGAAGATTCATTTATTACTTAAATTGAGTGGTTCAACTTTTAGAATCTGTGTATTCTCATTTTTCACCTTTTTAAATTTCATGATTTTCAATTTGAACATTTATGCAAAAATATTAAAATTCTACCATTTTTTCACATAGTGTGCAAAAAAAAGTCGAGGAGGCCTTTTTAAAATGCACCCAAATATTTCGCATGCATGATTTAAGGAAACAGTTCACATAAATTGGTATTTTTCCATGCTACCCATGTCTTGGATTTCATTGATTCATTCCGAAGTGCATGCAATTTGTTTGCAAAACTGCCTTCCTACACTATTTTAACATTTCTAGGAAATGCACTCCATCATCACAAAATGCACACGGAGGCCAACTTAAGGATCCAAATCATCCTTTGTAAGATAATTTGAGTCCTACATTCATTGTTTTACAAACCCGTTTCATATTATTCCATGACTATATATTCTTAAAACAAATTTCCATATTCCACAATTTATGAAAATACATGGCAAGAGCTTATACAAAATGCACACCTATGGTTAAGTAGACATGACCATATCCTTAAATTTGAACTGGAAGTCCTTTTAAGGTTCTCACATATATCTATGAATTCAAATGCTTGTAAGATAACTTGCTTAGCCATGGATGCTCCTACATCAAATTCCCATGGTTGGAAAATTTAGAACATCTTGTTCAAAAGGTTCTTGATGAATCAACAACTATTGAGTGTTCTAGCTATCTTCATTTTTCTCTTCTTTCTATTTTTCCATACTTTGCTCCACTCATCATTCTTCACTCTTCGTTCATCATTCATTTCCTTCCATTTTTTAATCCTTACTCCTGTGATTTGCCATTGTAAACAATCTCTCACACATGTGCTCTATCTTGCCATCTTCTTTGCTTGGATTGTGTTCATTAACATCACCCTTCTTTCTTCTATTGCATATTGCAACTCATCCACCCCTCCCAATTGTTGTGAATCTCATCCAATGTGTTTCACTGGTTTAAAATCCTCTCGTTCAAACTACTCCGATTAAATGACGCTTACTATCTCTCCATCCTCCCTCTTTTGCACCATGACCAATCTATTAATAAACTCAACCAATGCTTTCCACTGAAGAGTCTCTTCATTCTACCTTGCTTTTACTATAACCACTCATTTGCTGCAATCATCTTCATCTTGTTGTTGCTCGACTTCATCTCCACTCTCTTGCATCAACTCTTCATGCTACAATCGCGACTTCTTCATTATCACATTATGTGCTTGCTCATATTTTCATACTCAAGCTTTCTCTGCTTCTCTGCTGCACTTTGACTCTACATCTTTACTCAACATATTCTTCACTCTAGCAACATGCTTGTCACATCATTTGCACATTCCATTCCACTCGTAACAAAATTGGCACACACAAAATTATGGAAATTAAGCATTCCCATATGCACACGGGGAGTTCTAGTTATTCTTTGAAGGAGTTCTTCTAATTGGACAAATATCCAAAGACAAGGCCAAAAGAAAATAAAATCTAATAGCTAACACTCTTCCTAGTAGATGATCAGAGACAAAGCCATAGGAAGAAAGTTGATTGTTGTAGTGATCGGAGTTCCATGCATAGTTAGTTCTCCTCTGAGAGAGTTCTTTGTAAAATCTGTAATTTTCATCTTCTTCTAAAATAATTAATAATGCATAAATAATCCATTTCATTACTAGAGATTTCCCAAAGTGAGTTGCTCTAGGGTAAAATTTGTGTATATGTTATGTGTTGTTTAGTGTATACTTTCCACAATTTATGTATCAATAGAAGAATAGGAAATCTTGGGGGTGGAATTAAGCAATAAACTTGAATTAGGCGAAAGACCATGTTAAACTTTTTAAATAGAAAATATGTTTCTCTACACTTTTAAATATAAAATTCAATGTCTATAAGAGTTTATGAAGTAAAATATTTGTTAAGGTTATATATATAGTATACTAAGCTATATAAAATTAATTATGGGGAAGTGTTGGAAGCTCAGGTTTTGATGGCTCATCGTACCTCTACTGGAGATAGTCAGTCAGACAGTTGACTAGGAACTAGAGACAGTCGGTTAGGCGACCGACTAGCAGTTGGGGACAGTGAGTCGAGAGGTCGACTAGCCGAACAATTGACTACATGTTGGACGACTGGATGTTCGGGTCGACTAGGTGAGTCGACTAACCGACAAGACATCATAGGTTTACCGAAAATTGCTACAATTGTTGACCGTTATTTGTGGACCATATCTTCCTGAATTCAAGGAACTTGGTTAGATACCGAGACAATAAATAAATGACTCCATGTGTCGATATGATGTATGTGAAATACACTTTCTATTGAAAAATCTATCATGCATTGTGATGTTCTAATCATAATGCACTATGCTTAAGTGCTGAAAAGATGTCTTTAGACACCACGTATCATCTTTGGAGTATTATTTCCCTTCTTTTATTTTTTGCAGATTCTGTGTTATTCTTCTCTAGGTTACCCTCCAAAACCAATACGAAGAACTTCATTATTAAGTGTGTTTGATTCAGAAGAGTTTTGAAATGGGTAAACATCTTGGAAAACCCTAATTATCATGTGCAAGTTCCATAGATGAACCTGGATGCTATGTGAGTCATTTCACAAATTTCAATTACTTTTTCATTTTTGTGACTTTTCAAAGTTATTCGTCCCTATTAAATGGACTATTCAAGTTCAAGATAAATTAGTCATCATGTCTAATAATCATGGGAGATGGGTTCTACTCATTTAATCCTAAATATTATTATAAAATTCAAATCAAGTCGTTCAAGAAGGAAAATAAAAGAATATGAAAGTAGACCAAGTTTTAAGAAACCTTTAAATTAGTTGCACAAAAAGATTTATCCACACATGTTTGGGTGTGTTAGCAACATTACTTGTCTTCGGCATAGGGATATTCAAGTCTGCAGGTTGCACGAGAAGCGCCCAAGCGCAACACATAGAAGAAGTCCTTTTCGGACTTAAAATCAAGCGAGCGGGCATTTCATTCTTCAGCGGAAAGGATTCAGCGAAAGAGCAGAACAACGATTGATGGGCAATTGCAGATTAACCGAGTCTCGTCAAGTATAGTGCTTAAAGTTTTAAGGAATTCAACGGTCAGAATCCTTCAGGAGGCACTCGCGAAGTTACGAGAGCCGTTGATCGCAAGCAGTTCAAGCACAGTGTTATTTCTCGAGCTCAGAGTTCGTGAGTTTGAAGGGTGGACCATATCCCTTTGGTTGCGCGAGATTCCGAGTTACGAAAAATGTCCGAAGAAGGTCAATCGACGCTGACCATCGTGTCTCGGGACTTCGCGAAGGGAGAATGCCAAAGTATGATACTCCACTCGCGAGGTCACGAGTAGCGAGAGGCGCTAGTACTTAGGCCCTAGCCAACGGTTACATATGGAGGACGCTGACCAGAAAGGGAGCCCTGCCCATATCGTCGTCTCGGGAAGCGGGAGTTGAAGAAGAGGAACCAAGGGTCTCCGACTCACGAATCGCGAAATGAAAAGCACGTTTAATGACGGGCCCACCATATCAAGGAACAGTCTCATTCGTTCATCCACAAGAGACACCTGGCGCACGCAATTAAGCTCCTCGCCTTTTCGCCCATTGCAACTTCGAAACGCAAGAAGCAGCTCCATCTTTCCTCGATGCATGAAATGATGAGAGCGTCCAGGGCCTGGGACCCACAGTATTGTCAGGAGAATTCGGAACCGTCAGATCCAGAGGGCGCGAGGCGCCAGATTAAGCCGTCTCGGCGTTTTGCTCATCGCAATTTCAAGAAGAAAGGATTAACCCCTTCCATTCGCGAACGCCGAAAGCGCCTTGGGGATAAGCACGCGGTCACAACCCATGGTCACTTGTGAAAGAAAAAGTTGTTCAGGAAGGGCCGAAGACGTCATGCATGATTCACAGAAGGAATTACCGCGACCTCCAAGTGCCATTTGATCCGACCTCGGTCCTGGTTTTCGCTTGGAGTAAATGAAGGCGAGAAAGGGTGGTTGAAGCCTCTCATCATTCATTAAATGCGAAGAATGTAGGGTCTGGCAAGCGGACTGCTCGAGAGAGTCTTGTGTACCCATTTCTTTTCAGAGAAGCCATGCCGAGTTCTCGACCAGCCGGAGGAGGCCTGCACACGCTAGCTCAACATTTACTGGCCCAGCTACTCCTCCCCTGCAGAGGCCATGCGAAGTTAAGGAGACGTCTGACGAAGGACTTCCGCCCGAAGATTGATTGAAGAGACGCTACGCCTTGGAGGGCGAGCGCGCCTCTGTTGGGCAAATCCGCCCAAGTATATGTACTCAGTTTTGGTATTTCTAAAGGTATCGATGGTAGAGCTGAGCTCCCGATTGTAAAGCTTTAGCATAGACTCTAGTTCTCTAGTTATGTATTTACATGTAAGATTTCTTGTTTAATGACAGATAGTCTCTTCACTCCATCTGGTTTTCAACTTATGCTAAGAGAGTTCGTGACCGACTGATTCGCACAAATTATGGCAATGATGTTGTGATAAAAGATTTATTGTGGCACTATTGTTTTCTCTAGTTTTCTGTGTTTGAGCGTAAGAAGATCTTGCGTTCAGATGTCTTCTTCCACAGTCTGTTAGGAACCTGATGTTCACTTCAGAGCTTAGCATCTTTCTGATACAAGTCTTCCCCCTACTCACCCTTACTACAACTCACTATCTGAAGTTATCTAAGACCTCACTTGCTATGCATGCCTGACCTAGTTTCGAAGCTAGAACCACATCGTTTTGAGTTAACCTCCATTCGATCACCCCATTAAAACTATCGTGACATAAAATTGATGGGTGTCAGGCTCTGCTCCTGCAAGCAATCCAAGAGTGACTTCCGACACTAACAAGGTGAATACATGTTAATGACAATGCCTAATCACCTAATCTTTTTAGAAGATAATCACTTTGGTTGAATGTTACTATTTTCACCATAATATAAGAGAGTGTATGTTGAACGAAGGATTAATTAAAAAATGAGTTTGAGTATGCCATTATATTAAAGTTTTATCGATAAAAATGAATTTTTATTTTTATTTTTTTATTGATCTACTAAAATGAAATGCAAAAATCAAATATTCAAATTATATAATTAATTATTTTCATATAAATTATTAAAAACTAAAACGGTGATCATGTTTACTTTGAAACCTATGACTTAATTCTTAACTATCGAACATGAATCAATTTGTTATGTTATCTTCCTCTTATTTACTCTTATCGTCACTTTTTTTTTCCAATTGAATCTTAATATTGTGTACATAACTAAAAGTTGGCTTGAGAAACAAGAATGCAAGATTTGACGATGGTAATAAAATATATTATCAATGCTCATATAAAATCAATCATATCCTTTTTCTTTTTTTCCATAGATGGTGTGTGTGATACATCATTTTTGATGCATAAATAAAAATATTTATATTCATTAATCCATCCCTTTTCCATATTTGGGAATATGGAAGACTTGAATCAAATTCAAATCTAATACTAATACTAGTTGAAATGTATTCATCTCATTCAATCTAAATTGAAATGGAATTACAAATACTATTCAAACAATAAATTCATAATTGCATTATTTACTTCCATTTCATTTAAAGATAATCATGTATCTCATAAAAATTGGGTACAATATAATTGTAGCTTTGTGCAAAAGGATAACCAATAAAAACATTTTAGGAATCAATTAATATATGTTCTAGATGTGGATGATTTTCATAAAACATTCTCAACATATCATAAGATTCTCATTCCTAGAACAAAATGAGCAACTCTCTGAATATGGAGAATGGGATTCTAGGCCCTCTTTCATTGGGACAAAAACTTGTATGCATGCCTCTTTAGTTTGATCTACATTATTGTGTATATTTAAAATAATTTGGTATATTTGCAAGATGATATACACTAACTATCCAAATTGCTTGGTGCCACATCATAACTGTTATTACACACTCTGTAACCCTAGTGCAAATCCTTCACAAGGTACAAAATGAGTGGAACATTACAAGTGTTACCATTGTCATCTATGCAACAACTTCCCTCGTTTTAGTGAAGAATGAATCCAACACAAGGGAAGCTTCCATAGTAGCCTCTAGGGTTCCTAAGGCAAGACACAATTAAGTCTAAGGTTTCCTATATAGCTACCCAATTTACAACCAACTAAATATATCAAAAAACTTATGTATTAGGTGGTTATTCAAAGTAAATTCCAGATTTGGGTTTGATGTGCTTTAACATTGATTTAGGGGGGGTTATTATTCAATGCAAAATGATCCTCATACACTACAAATCTAAAATTTACCAATGTCTACTATAAAACTTGTATAAAAGATAAACAATTGTAGAAATGAACAAGTTACAACAACAATCAACTTTATCCCTTTAAATGTATTGTAAACAAGTAAAAATTAGGACTAAATCAATGGATAGAATTATGGCTTAAACAACTAGCTAATTCTGAAAATTAAAAGGCACATAACAACCAAATATGACAAGATGTCTAACCTTAATATGGTTGTAATCTAAATCAGAAAGACTATTTATGATAATAAGATGAATTTTACATCAATATCATGCACAAAAAACCAAGACATTTAGATTTTGTATGGTTGAGAATGAATACAAGTTGTTATAAAACCCTAAAACACAAATAAAAAGGTGAAATTTTGGAATTAAGTTTGATTAGAGGGAAGAAGAGTAGTGCCTACTATTTGTTTTGGGCATATGGGGTCAACTAAGAACTCCCTTGAGAGGATGTAAGTATATCTAGGGGGATATCTAGGGCTGTCCATTACAAACCCTAGAAAATCCACCTAGTGCTTGTCATACCCCATATTATTATTAAAAATATAAATAATAATAATAATAATAACATAAATATAATAATCCTCCTAAACCGGTCATAATAAGTACTTATATGAATAAATAATAATAAATAAGTATATAATAATTATCCTAAAGGGGGTCATAATAAATAATTATTATGGATATTTGAGTAATTAAAGAAAAAAACGTAAAATAAGTAACAACAATTATGGAGAAACCCTAAAATATAATAAAGAATTCAAGTGGATCCTAGGGATTGAGTTCTTGGATTCTATATAACGAGGGGAGAGAAGGAGAAAAATTGACAACTATCTTTGGATGGTCTATAGAGAGGACAAGGCTAAATAATTGTTGGAAAAGTAGTAGATTGAGGGCTCGGGGGTGACCTGCTACTGAAGATTTAAGTAGCAAGGTCTATGGTTGGGTGGAGAGTCATCCCCCACTCTTGTTGTGGTTGTCATATCAAGGTATGGCTATGTTTATGAGATCACCAGATTGTAGGTACATGGTTTCCAGGTAAGTTAATCACCATGCATTCCTAGCAAGCTATGAAATATTGAATCAAGTATCTCTATTTTTTCATATCTAGTTTTTTAATTGGGGTGTTTACCTATTTATTAGATCTATCATATTTAGGGTTTTGACAGTTCCTTACAAGCTTCATGATAGCTCAAGGGAAGACACTCCACTAGTAATCTTCCAAAAGTTGTGAAGAAGGGACTTGTTCCACAAAGAGAGTGCACCACTACCACTAAAGAAGTACAACTACACTTAAAATAATTCATAAACAACATCCAATAGATCAAGTGAGACCACTTACTCAAGAAATCGATTCATCTTCAAAACCCTAGCCAAGAGCATCTGCAAGACAATCCACAAGACACCATGTTTAATAAGTCACTCTAGTTATCCATCTAGAGAAAATATAGAAGAGAAGAAGTAGACAAGTAATGTTCTCCACAAGTTCTAGCAATGATTCCAAATGAAAAGTGTTTCTCTTATTTATATGAGAGATCTAACACTCTTCTCATTAAAATAACAATATTTTCCTAGCTTTAAACCCTAAGAAAATATAAAAATGCCTTCATCTTTTTGCAAGCCCTAGAGATAAGGTCATAATACATAAAATATCCATGATACAATGGTGGATGAGTCAAAAAACCCCCAAAGATTCTCCCAAGATGAAGTAAAATTCTCAAAAGGTAATACATCCTCAAAGTCGCAAGTGTGGCACGTTTGGTCTCCCAAGGGTGGACGATTCACTCATATGATGTCAAAAGTCATGTGTAGGGGATCCCAATGAACCAGTCCCTCCAAAGGGTGCAAAGTTTCATCCTACAAGTATAAAATCATCTCTAAAAGGTGCAGCATCCCCTAAAAAAGGTGCCATGTCCTCCCCAAAAGGTGCTAGGTCATCTCTACAAGGCATGGCATCCTCAAATAAGCCCAAAATCCTCATAAGAAGCCTAATGTCCTCATAAGAAGTGGGATGATCTCCATAAATCATGTAGGTATCCTCCTCGATGTCCTCCAAAGGACCAAGGCTAATATCCATGGCATATCCATGCAAAGAACATCATCCAAAAAGGGGCTCAGGTGACCCAATGTAGCCATGAATATGGAGGCATGTACACAAGTAGAATTCTACATAACAAGTGAGTCATGTCAAATGTGAATTCCATCAGGTAGATCACATTAAGCATCATCCTCAAACTTTACAATAACTCAAATAATTCATACAATTTTCCAAGTTTAGGTATGGAAGGGGTCATCATTAGCCTCTATTACATGTTCAGTGCCCAAAAAGATAAATATTTCCCAAGAAACCCATCAAGGAGCAAGTGTAATGATATATGGTATGGTTTAGGGTTTAATTTCATGAGTTGTAGTGCATAGCCATGTGAGGTTATGTAAGATATTCATCCACTTGGGCCCCTTTGGAATGAGAGAGAACTTATGCGTTGAGTTACCCTTTCCTCGACACCATGTCTTTCCAAACCCTTGTTTTCTATTTTCTTTATTCATTTAACCTTTTTTATCACGCTTTGTTTCCCTTGGGTTTTTGACATTTCCTTTTCTTTTAATTGTGCTTTGCATTTTGATTTTAGCATCTTACTCTTTTCCTTGTGTTTTTTTTATCAAGTTACATCAACCTCAAGCATTCAAGCTCCTTCTCATGCGATTATGAAGCATGAACCTTTATGTGTGACATACGACTACCAAATCAAAAGTAGGGGAAACAAAGATTGGGGAAGGTGGAGAATGTTATTTATGAATCAATATATCGACACACTACCCCTCTCAAAGTCCCCCAGTAGTACAACTCTACCCAAGAGTGAAGACATTTATCTAGAAGATGATGATGACCACCAAGATGAAAGAAAGAAAAAGGAAAAAAATTAGACCATCATGATCCATTATTCATCTCAACTAATGGTTGCTACTTTCATGAAAAATACATAAGGCATTAACACATAATATGAAGTAATGAAACATGTTACCTCATGTATGTTAAGCACCATAATCTCCAAATGTGAGTGAGTTTGGAAAAATGTTGGGAGCACCATTAGTCAAGCGTCTGTGGAGAACCATGGATGTCATCTATGAAACTGTTGTCTGTGATGTGGATCATAGGAGAAAAATCTCCTCTAGTTAGCCCTAGATGTGAGGGGATAACAACAATAACAATGAGAATGGAGATAATGAGAACCATAAGAGCATAAAGTGATGACTATAGATGCTCATTGCTTAGGGTTTGTCTCTAAATTATCTATGCATTGGTGCTCAAAATCCAAAGGTATAAATTATCTCGAGCTAACCAAGATAGCCAATAATCAACCCTCTATACCACAAAATGCACTACGTAATCCATAAAGCATTGTGACCACATAACCACATGCCACCACATACCACACCTAGCCATTCCTTAAAACAATAGTTTGAGAATCCAATACTAAATATAATAGGAGTATAAATTGCATTAATGTGGATCACTTGGTTGCAAGCATTGAGGTTGCCTAAGGAGAAAAAGATGATTCTTCATCAAACTAGTTTGAAGAAGAAAATCATATTCAAGTGAACACATTAGTTGTTTTGGTGAATGAAATTCCAACAAATTCAATAGAATATCACATAGATTCAACAAAGAAATGTTGTGTTCTTTATGGGTTCATTGCAATGTCCAACTTTCATCCAAATCCTTTTTTAAAATGTTCAAGAAAATTTGTGATTATTAAGGTAATGCAAAAAACTATGGTTGAGTGTCAAATTTTTTCCATCTAGGTTGAACTCAAGTGAATTTTGGAGTAAATGACAAGTTTGGGTGATCTTGCACAATGAACACATTCACCCTCCACCACCATGTACATATGCACACCTTCACCTCCCACCACCCACGAGTTTCTTAAGGGGTGAAGGCGTGTATTTTTTTTCTACAAATAGATGCACACCTTCACCCTTGGGTGGGAGGATGTCACCTCAACACACTTTCACTCCTGGGTGGGTGGAAGTCACCTCAACACACCTCATTTTATAGAATGAAGCACATTATATTTTTATGTAATACAAAACTTGAACTTTCTCACATATCTATAATAAATCCTCATATAAATAGTGCCAAACCTTAAAATTTTGATCTAATACCGGTCCTGCTCACTTTGGTTTTACTCTTGTGGGGAATACCTTTCAAATTGACTCTACATATGTTGAATCAACTACCTTTACCCTTTCTCTTGCTTCTTGGTCACCATAATCAATTGGATCGATTTTCTCAAATGCTTCCACTGGCTCTACTTGTGGTCTACCTTTGGGTTAAACTAGGTGGGAAACTAACTCTATTTATGGCTAGTGGATAGCTTGGCATGTTCAACTATATACAACAAATATTCATATGGTTAGGACTATACCTTAAGATTTATTGGACATATTGAAGCATCCACTGAGTTTACCTTTTAATTTCTCAATTTTTTAAGGGCCTCATTTTTCCTTCTATCCCTATTAATGGTTATATCCCTATTAATGGTTATAGTATCCTCAATGATTTGGATATGGATTGTGCTAAGGTTCTTAAAATTTTAGTGATTCAACTCAATCTTTCACAAATTTTGTGGATACCTTTTACCTTCTTCTACTTATGTATGTTTTTCCCTTGTAGATCCCCTTTTCCTAACACCTTAGTAGTGCGGATGTCGGGTGGTAATAAATTTGTCAAAAATCATTGCATTTGCATCCTACATCACACCTAAGTCCATCATGTGGATGTGGGGAGTGAAATCCTTGTAAATTTTTCCGCATCCCATAAGCCTGCATCCCGCATCCTTGCATTCCTGCATTCCCACAAGCCCGCGACCCACATACTCGCATCCCTACATACCCGCATCCCCACATTCTGTATTTAGATTTTTTCTCCAGTTGCCTGGGTAGATCACGAGGAAGGATGGCCCCGATGCACCCCCCACATCGTCCTTATTCTTGCAACCTGCATCCCACGTCATACTCTGGTTCCTCACACCCACATGCCACGTTTGCAACCTGCATCCCACGTCATACTCTGGTTCCTCACACCCACATGCCACGTCCCACATGCCACGTAATCCAATTCCTTCTTTCCATGTATGATACAAATGGTTTCCCCAAGTAATCCCAACATATCCTTCATACAACTCCCACACGATGAGAACGACTGTTGTTAATTAACGAGGATTGATTCTCGCACATTTCCCTTGATCCTCATGTACACAAATGACAATTACCATTTAATGAACGACATGGATCGAATGTATGAAGGGGAAATTTTGAATAATGAATTGACCCCTAATTTGCGATTAAGGGGTACATATCAAGCATGAAATCAAATTTATACATGTAATTCTCACACTTACCCAAGTGCATTGGAAGTGGAAAAAGATGGAGAACAAGAAGAAGAGAGAACCATTATGTGGAGACACAGTGAACACATTGGCTTGTGAAAGTATGGATTTTCAATGGCCCATAGTGTATAGCAAGTGTTCTAAGCTATCTCTGAAGGATAAGCTCAAAAACAAAGTCTGGATGTCAGGGATAATGAAAGCATGATCTGTTCCTGAGGCATTCAATTTCAGAGAATTGGTCACCTGGTGTGCTAAGAGATTCAATTCAAAGCATAGAGTCATTGAGGTTAAGGAAAGCGGAAGAATGCCAATCCCGTTAATACCGAATACTTTTAGAAGGATGCTACATCTCCCGAAACCATACAGAGTCCTAAAGCTTCCTGAAGTGAATTCCTTCTTGGACACTCCAGGCGGGGGCTTGAGTTTTCTCAAGGAACTATTGGTCTAGCCCTTGGTGGGATCCTCGAACATCAACAAAATCAACACATGCATGTTAGCCCAACTGTTTAAATAATTCTCCTAGATTTTTGCATGACTAGTGAGTCAAGACTCAACAACGTATGTTCCCGGGTTTATTCTATATGTTCTCCATCACTCAGTTAAACTAGACACCATCTTCGATTGGGCCCATGTTATTTCGAATGAAATCTCCCACTAGTTGTATAGTTTCATTCAAAACAAGAGGTTCTACATGACCTCTTACTTGATTCTTTCTCTTGTTTATTGTAATACATTCGAGGGCATGCCCCCAAGGGAAAATGCCAATTTTGAAGAAT
Source organism: Picea sitchensis (assembly GCA_010110895.2). Lineage (NCBI taxonomy): Eukaryota > Viridiplantae > Streptophyta > Pinopsida > Pinales > Pinaceae > Picea > Picea sitchensis. Next base: position 95,846 of record SNQJ01S0003660.1, on the reverse strand, counting down.
ATCCCACTCAATTTTGGTATCCCGCACTATGGAAGAAAAATGATCCATTTTCTTTTTACCAAATCCAAGATTCCTGCATCAAGGAGTGCACAAGCATGCTCATAGGGACTGAGATGGCTAGGGTGACATAATTAGCCATGGATTTTCTCATGGGAAAAGGAGTGTGCATATTTGAAGAGAAGTTCACATACAAAAGGCTCTTTGGCTTCGAAGGGAAGCCCCTGCTTCTTCCCTGATTTGTGTGTGACAGGTTTTTGGTGTATGAGTTGTGTAGACAATATAGGTCATGGTCCTTGTTATTTGATAAGAAGAGAAGGTGGAAATTTATTCCCACGCCCTTCAAGATTTCTGATATTATAAAAAAATCATCAAGTTTGACCGAGATGGAAGGATTCTTCGAGTCCTTAAACACGAAAGAAGAATAAGCTCACAATGGCTTTGATTCGAAAGGTATTTTCATGGCTCACATGACATTCATCGGTTATGCCTCAGTTTCTTATAGAGTGCAAGAAATTATAGAAGGAGGCAATGACATTGAGGACTCTCATGTCAGGGCCAAGGTGACAACTACCTTGAGCAAAATTTCTCCCAAAAAGAAGAAACAAGTAGCCCATGAAGATCCACATACAAGGGCAAGTTCAAATGTTGGTGTAGTATAGGTCTCTCCCTTGGAAGAAAACAAGAAGTCATGACATAGACAAAGGGTAAGATCCACAACCAATGTCGAGGGTGGCATAGTACATCACCCTCATAAGAGCCCGTCTTTAGGCCATAAGAGTCATGAGATTAATGCTGGTAGAGGAGAGAGTTGTGAGGGATGTGATAGTGATGGAGATGGTGGGGACCCTCTCTATACCAATTGGAGAAAACACATACTATTACTCTCGTCCCAAAAAGAAAAAGAAACCCAAATGAAGGTGTTTCTCCAAATCACAGTGTTGAGTACACAACACACCCTTTTCAAAAAAATTCAATTTTAGGGTACCACTTTATTTTTTTCATTTTACATTCCTTTGTGTTTTACTTCTATAGATTCCACATTGAGTTTACTCAATCTGATGCATTTTCATCTTCTTGCTTTATTCATATTTAAGCACATAAGAAAACTCCAAAAAATTCTCATATTTGCACTACAAGGAAAATAAAGGAAATAATTTAAACAAAGAGCTTGAAACACAACGTTTTCTGAAAGTACTAATAAAACCATCGAGATTGAGGCAAAAGAACAAGTCCAAACTTACTAAACTCCCAACCTCGATGCAAGTCTTAAAGAGGCATTGATGAACTATTAGTGTCGGTGGAGAGATGAGCCACTTTGAAATAAAAGAATGTCAAGAATTTTGTCCATCGTCGATAAAGCCATTAAGCATTGATAGAATTCATTGAAGTTTTATAATAAGCGAGTTAATGTTTTAGCTAACTAGCTATTGACCATCAACGTCACGGGAAAATTATTGAAACAAAAGAGTTTCAATAATTGCTCATATCTCAGATTTTCTGTGATGCAGTAAAGATGCCTCCCAGAAGGATACTTATTCACAAATTTCCAAATAAGCCAAGGATGAGGAGTGGAGAACTAGAGGAAGGTTCTATCTCTGCACTACCACACAGGTAGCGATTCCTGGATGGAATGATATTTTTATCAAGTTTAAAGACAAGAATTATTCAGACTCAACCCACCATAGTGACCTCGATATTACAAATGTAGACAATTCATTTTTTTCAGAAGATTAGGTGGTCTAGGTTGCATTTTTTCGCAGCAATGACATCAGTCTTTCCCTGTGTAGAACTAGTTGAATGGATTATAAATCACACAGAATGCAAGAACTGTCTGATCAACAATGGCAATGGTTAATTTATCTTATCTTTCCTCCTGCAGGACGTTAACGAGTATTGTAAATTCTAGGAACCATAGTAGTCACTTAATAACGATTTTGTAGTGGCCTTATACCAAAAGTATGACACCAATAGGATTTTAGCAAACTGGTGGAAATAAGACAAAAAATTTATGAATAGGAGAATACCCTACCATTGGTTTGAGTGAACCATACATGTACCTTATGCTCTTGTTATGCATACTGTATGGGGAAAATGAATGTTCCCAATTTTTGAAGGCCTAGATGCCTTTGGCATATACCATATCCATGATGGGGATATAATATAAAACCAACTCAACATCAGAACTAGATAAACTTACAAACCTTAACTATGTGTAGTTTCATCATTCCATATGGTTTCTTTTTGTTTGATGTATTATGTGCTAAAAATACATTCCCTAGGTTATAACTTACCTGGAAAATCTATGAGCCATTGGTGTATGTATATTTCAATATCTTGTGCAATAACAAGCATAAGAAATCATACTCTCATATATGTGATTTATTCATAGCTTGCCTATACACTTTTATCTTTGGGTAGGAATTCCCTACGATATCAAAACAAGCCAAAAATATCCTTACCTATATTGGGAATTGGTATTTGGAGGAAAAACATAACTACATCAAAATATATGGAGCCACCTACCCACCACACATTCTACCAGCCTATGTCCTGGACATGCTTGTGATTGGTGAGATTTTCTACCAATCTTTCATGGAAGGCTTCAATATTTCCTTGGTCAAAGATAGGAATAAAATTTCTATCCCTTACAATTTTTAGATAGGGTATTATACAGTAAGGGGTACCAAACACACTAAACAAGAATGTCAAATTCAATTAGAATATAGGTTCAAAACTGAGAGCTACAAGATACATGACCCTAAGAGTTTAGTTCTTAAGCATGCTCAACAAGTGTCTATCAGTGGGCCTTATGCACACAATAAATGGCAAGAAGAACTCTACACAGGAAATGCACAAGATTGGCAGGAAGTTGAGAATAGAAATGTTAACCCAAACATGAGTGTTTCTTCCTCCTTGACATTAGAAGAACATTTAAAATTATAAGTCGAGAGGATGCCCTGAAAAGAAGTTGAAGAGGCCAAGAAAATAGAAGAAGAAATGTTGAATGCATAATGAGATCATTAAGCCATGTTACCAGAACATGAAAAGATTCTCAAGGAACAAGAACAACAAAATAATCCAGAGGAAGAACTAAAAAAGAAACAAGAAGAAGTTGTTGTTCATGAGTTATTGGTAGAACAAATAATGAAGGCTGAGGTAGAAAATAAAAAGATAGCTATTTTGGAACAAAAAAGGTGAGTACGAGAAGAAAAGGCTAGAAAAGACTTGGGAGAATAAAAACAAGTAGAGGTAGAGCTAGTAGAGAAAAATAGGAAAGTTCAAGAGGAGCATAAACAAAAAGAGGAACTTGAAAGGACAAACAGAGAAAAGGAGGAGCACGGTAAGAGGGAACAAGAAATTAAGAATATGAAAACTCCAAAACCTCCCAATAATATCGGCCTAACAAAATATGAGGAAGATATAAATAAAATAGGTGTGCCAATAACCAATGATAATTTTCTAGACACGAACAAGCCTACTCAAGACTTAAAAGAGGAGAAGGCTATAGGAGAAAATTAGGGTAACACTATGGAAGATACTAAAACTCATGAATAAAACACCACATAATTGGTTTAGGGTCAAGGCAAAGATCATACTGTTATCCCAACTAACAAGGTCCTTGATCCCAAGGACCTAGAAGACATTCTAGATGTTCAAAATCCATGACAAACCCAATCAACATGAGAAGGCAAGGATATTAGGTATAATAAATATACAACAATATAGAAGAAGAAGGAAGAGGAGAAATCCTCTATGCAAGAGAAAAATTGCGACATGGTCAACTAGTTGAAAAGACCCAATAAGAACAACCAACTGAGAAGACCAAGGAAGAAAATAAAATTGAGAAGACCCAAGAGACTCAAACGATCGAAACAACTCAAAGTGCCCAACCTAAAGATAAAATTCAGGAGACCATCATTGAACACTTTCACACTCCTGGCACAATGAGAAATATATTTTCTTGGGGATACCAACCTATACCGTAACCAATTGATGAAGTGGCTGATTTAGAATCTTTGGCATATGATAGGAAGATGACGTCAATTATCATAAGGACTCAATAGAAGATAAAACTCACATTAGACATTGGTGTGCTACATACCTTTGAGGAGGTCATTCTTGATACAAAAAAGGCCAATATGAGTGAGATTGTTTTAGTAGGTATGGCCATAACTCATGCCTCATTAGACAAGGCCATAGCAAAAGAAAGAGAGTCGGAAGTAGCTAAGAAAGAAGTAACTTCTCTTCGACACCAGGTACAATACTACTAAGAGGTTAGAGGGGATTCTAATTTGGTTAAGGATCTCATGGAGGAATATGATAAACAAATTTTAATTCAAAAAAATATTTCGAGAAAGGTATCAGAACTTCAAGAAGAGACCCTATTGTTAGGAATATCACATAAGGAAGTACTTTGATAGAGTGAGAAGGGTGCTAGAGTTCTAGACTAGGTCGAGTTCATCAAGTAAATTCAGAAGGATAAGGGAGATTCTTGATATAAAAAAGCCAAGATGAGTGAGCTTGTTTAAGTAGGTATGGCCATAACTCATGCCTCATTAGATAAGGCCATAACCTAAGAAAGAGAGTTGGAAGTAGCTAGGAAATAAGTAGCTTCTCTTCAATACCAGGTCCAATACTACCAAGAGGTTGGAGGAGCTTCTAATTTGGTCAAGAATCTCATGGAGGAATATGATAAACATATTTTAATTCAAGAAAATATTCTGAGAAAGGTAGCAAAACTTCAAGAAGAGACCCTATTGTTAGGGATAACACATAAGGAAGTACTCCAATGGAGTGAGAAGGGTGTTATGGCTCTGGACTAGTTCAAGTTCATCAATTAAATTCAGAAGGATAAGGGAGATGGAGATCATGGTATTGATATTTTGAAAGATGGCAATGTTTTCAGGATGCATTCAACAACTTGATATTGGGGTGATATTGTAGGAGAGCCAAGGGAGAAAATGAAAGAAGAATGGGATGCTTGTAATCGGACATGGGAAAAGATAAACCAAATGATGATTTACCTCCAATTACCAACATTTGGGCCCCCCTTGGATTTTTGGCCGATTGAAGAGGTATTAGTGGGTTTTAAAAGAACTATCAATGAATACTGGACACAAATAAAGAAGATAATTACAGTGGAGCAAGGTCATCTACATAAGTTTACAATTGGATCTATCAATACTGCTGATTAATTTGAACAACTAGTGCCTAAAATTGAAAATCACACACGTCGATATAGGGAGATCAAGCATACCTTAAGTGTACCGATAGATCAACATAAATTCCCATATGGTCAGAGATGCATTGATTACTCACAGTGGACAACATATATAGATGAACATGCAAGCCCTGGGACTCCAAAATCACATGAATCATCTTGACTCATTTCTAATTATTCAATTTCTATTTTTTCTTAGCTTACTATTTTTGGCCAATTATATTACTTATAAATAAAGGGTTTGATATCTAAAGGAGGGACCTTTGGTTGTAGCAAAAAAATGGCTAAACATAATTGAATAATTATTTCAATATTTAATTCAGAAGCTCTAGAGAAGCCGATGAGTTTTTACAGAAACATTGTGTGCATTAATTGTGTCATGGATTATTCTGCAAATAATTATCATGTCAAAACTGTCTAGTAAGAATTTCAATTTTATCAATTTATCTTGTATAATTGCATTTCTATATATCAGTTTCAATATTTCTTTATTAATCTCTTATTCTCTGTATTTGATTGTTGTTCAGTACTTCAATAACCACATAATTAGTCTTGCGATCATTAATGGAATAAACATTAAACACTCATTTTTCTCTTGAGGGTATGTTGTTAGCCATATATTTCTATATAAATATTTCTTGGAAGTATAAACTATAGTTGTTGACTTATTCTTAGTTATTGTTTTCTTTAAGAGTTATGCTTTGGAGGAATAACTTCTATCTTTTCATGTTTGTCTTTTCTTAAAGGTAATTACACAAGAAAGCGTCTTGATACAATTAATTCTTAAGAGACATATATGTTGTTGATTTCTTTTACATATTGTCCCTAAAGGTTATCCTTAGCACAATATTCTTCAAATCGTTTCATTTTACTTCTTTTTTTTGTAGTGGATAGACATAAAATATAAAAAGAAAAAGAAAAGAAAGAGCAACACTAAATAACTTTTAAATCCCATTGAATGGTTGTCGAATCATTAACCCAGAGGATTATTCCATACCAAACAAGGAGGAGTCTAATTGGGCCTCATCCTTGAGTTTAATCCCTATGGTTGAGCATTGAGAATCCATCCCCTTCAACATAATTTGTGCTAGAAGGAGGGTCCGATGAATGGAAATCCATACAAACAACTCACATATATAAAATCCAAGGCCTGAAGATTTATCACCATAAAATATTCCACCTCAGGTTGAGGAGAGTTATGGGTACTATCATAAAATTCCATACACAATATCTCATGAGGAAGTAGACACATTCAGATGGATCACTAGAGAATACACTAGACAAATTGGGGCACTAACCATAACCCCATTGCTTCCTATAAGAAAAAATATTGTAAGACCAATAATGTCTACATCAAAACATATCTTAGTACATACAGTTGAAGACCTTGTGGAATTATCCTTGCAATAAATTGATCAACCCTTTCGCCTAATTCTTAATACCCTTGTTATCCCTGCAACAACTCTTCTAGCAAACACTTATTCTGATAATTAGGGATACTTAGAACCTGAATATGAAGAGTCAAAACAATAATTAGAGACTTCAAACGAATACCTTGATAACATGGAACATAATAATAACGATAACAATCAACCCTATTTGGCTAGGTATGCTTTGGCATTACCTGTTCTACTACATAATTTACCAAAGCATCTGAAAAAATTACTTCCTAAATACAATCCAGAAATGCCTGGATCTCCCAAAGATCATATTAAGAAGTTTATTCTCACTATTAGGTTGATGAATGTATAGAATGAAGACATGGTATACCATATTTTCTTTTACACCTTTGAGAATTCAGCTTCAACTTGGTATTTTAATCTACTTGTGGGATCCATAACCAATTGGACTAAGTTCCAAAAGGATTTTTTAGATAAATTTGGAGAAGAAACCACCACTGGGGAACTAATGGCTAAGTTATTAGCTACTACCAAGGGACCCAATGAAAAATTTAAGGATTTCAATCAACTTTTTACTACAATCTTAAACAAATTTCAACATGGGACAACCCCTACTTAAGAGTTGCAGATTAAGGTTTATGATAATTCCCTTCCAACATCGATCTCTATGTTTTTCAAAAGGGATAATAAGGGTACCTTGGTTGTTAATTTTGAGGAATCCAAAAAGATAGAATTGGAAATGAAAGGTTGCAAAGAGGGTCAAATTCAATAAATAAAGAAGGAAACAATACAACCTAAAGGAGGACCTTTTGCTCTCAAGACCACAAGGTAAGAAACCTCTTGAAAGCAATGAAAAAGATACAACTGATATGGGGAGTTTACAAAGGATGATTAAAAACGTCTCTAATGATATAGTGGACATGAAGAGGAATATAGTAGAAGGTTCATCCACTCAAAGACCTTACATGCCTTTCTTTAAGAGTCTGACTCCTTTCAAGACTATTGAACCTCCCCCTACTAACTTAAATATTGATTTAGGGGAAGTAGCCTCAGATAAATTTAGTAATTACTACCAAGCCAATCACTTTGAGGAAACTGGCCCACAACAGATAAATTTTATGAACTTGATGGAAAATCAATTTATAGATGGTTGTGATCTGACTAACCAAACTAATGACCTAGCACATGATGTTGCAGATGAAGAATCTTCTTAACATCCAAGAGAAGAAGCCATGGTCTTATGGGACATAATGCATAGGGTAAATATGTTTGAAGAGTATGATGCAATAGATAAAACCCTAGTTGTACAGACTAGGAGCAAAGGCCCTGTTTCACAACCACATCCCACTATCTCTTAGACCCCTAACAAACCATGGAAATCTATACCTATAGTTAAACCCACTCTCACATTCATCACTCTGCATAAATATTTAAATCATGAGTCATAGCATATGGAATATAATGTGGTTGAATACTTGAAGAAAATTAAAGTCAATATTTTGGTGATGGATCTCGAGAAAATCTATCAGCAAAAAAATATCTTGCTCAAACCATTGAAGAATGAAAAGGATAAAATGGTAAAACTTGTCCAAACTAAAAACAAAGCTAGTGTAAGTGATCCTCAAAAGTCAACAGTAAACACAAATTCAATAGAGAAGAAATCCAATCCATCAACGCCTTCATTCTTGCTAACTTTTGAGATTTTCAACTATAACCTGCACAACTTTCTGGTAGACTCTGAAGTGTCCTCAAATGCCATACCTTGCTCAATTAGGAAAAAATTAAATGCAACACCCACCAAGATCTCTAATCGTAACATTCAGTTAGACAGATCATAAGTAAAGTTCATAGGAGAATTGAAAGATGTTCCGATTAGGATTGCTTCAAATCCGGAGATCCATCAAGTCATTGACATAGTTGTTGTAGATATCCCTAATGCCTATGGTATTCTACTTATTTGAGACTAGTCACATAAACTCCAAGGATATGTCTCCTTAGGTTGATCTCATTATGGTTATCTTGGAATGGTCAACCCAACAAAATTAGGATTAATAGAGAAAATTATTTGAAACATACTGTAACTGATTAGGAGGCAACAAACAAATCATCCTCATTTGAATTCCCTATCCTCGAGAACTACTCACTTGATTCAGACTTTGGAAATTTCATAGCTTTGACATTTGAAATTTCAGTTTCACACAAGTCATAATTATTTCTTTATAAGGGTGATATTTTATCATAAATTTTCAACAACTCCAATGAATGTTTTTCAACTAGTTTTTAGGAAGAAAATCCAAAAAAATGAGAAACTAAAATTATTCAAAAGGATTAAACTGTGCTACATGCTATTCCTAAAAATTGGACACTTTTCTTTGATGGATCTAAGTTTCAAGAAGGAGCACATGTTGTGTGTGTTTTTGTAGATCCAAATGGTAAATGTAGTTTCATGTCTTGTAGGTTAGAACTTGAGTGCACAAATAATACTGCAAAATATGAAGCTTTGGTTCAAGTTTTAAAAAATCCTATTGATCTGAATATCAAGCAACTTAAAGTTTTTGGTGATTTTGAAATCATAGTAAGAAATATAAGAAATACCATACATTGCAACTCACCACACCTCAGGAATTATCAACAAATCATAGATAATCTTCTCGCTTTCAACATCAATGTTATACCTCGGTCCCAAAATGTGTTAGCTGATTCATTGGCTACAAAAAATTCTTGGCTATCCCTATTAGAAGATTATAAAGCAACTAGGTTCACCATTGAGTTAATATAAAAACATTATGTCCTTGATAATGCCACAAATTTGAGGGTGTTTGAAGGAGATGAACATATAATAGAATTTTTTACTAATGAAGAAAATTTTAGTAATCTTGCTATTGATGATCAAGAATTTCAAACAATTCAGAGTAAACAAGAGTTTGAGGGTTCAAATATAAAGAATATGTAACAATTGGGGGACCTAGATTACACACTATTCCCAAATGGGTAATCAACCTTGAAAATATGTTTGAATTGTGAGACAAGTTTAAAATACCATTAAATGTAAAAATTGGGAGATCTAGTCTAAGCTATGAAATAATAAATCTAGGAATTGATGAAAACCCCATGAACATCAATCTTGGAAAATAAATATCTACAGATGAAAGAAGAGCTTATCTAAAGATGTTCAAAGAATACCAAGACATTTTTGCATGGCCCTACTAAGATATTAAAACTTACGACATGAGAATCATACAACACATGATAGCCCTCAAGAACAATGCCAAATTGTTTAAGAAGAAATTATGAAAGTTCCACCCTTCACTTGAACCCTTAATGCAAAAGGAACTTAAGAAATTGTTAGATGATAAAATCATTTTCCAAGTAAGGTATTTTGTAGGGGTGGTAAACCTAGTGTCAATAAAGAAATAGATAGGAGAGATTCGTTATGTGTGGACTTTCACAATCTGAATAAAGCCTCAAAAAAGGATAATTATACCATCCCTCCAATGGAACAACTCTTACAAACTATTTCTTGATATGATATTTTCTCACTTATGGATATTTTCTCAAGATATATTCATGTTTTAGTTTCAGAAGATGATAGGTTGAAAACCACTTTTGATACTAAATGGGGTACTTTTGCATACAAACTTATACTTTTTGGATTAATTAATGCAAGTGCCACATTTCAATGAGTCATGGATGTTTCTTTAGAGGGTTGATAAAAAAATGTTTTGTGGTTTATCTGGATGATGTCATTGCATATAAAAAAAATAGGCCAGATCACATTTTTCATCTCACTAAGATTTTTGAAAGATGCAGAAAATATGAGATTTCCCTTAACCCAAATAAAACCATTTTTAGTGTCATTGAAGGAAAACTTATGAGTCACATTATATCAAAGAATGGCATAACTATTGATCTAGAGCGAGTAAAATTAATTTCCCAACTACTCTTCCCACATAACAAGAAAACCTTGCAATCATTCTTTGGGAAGATCTACTTTGTTAGGAAATTCATACCTGATTTTGTAGAAACAATTCAACCCTTGCAAAAAACGATTCTCAAAGATGTTGATTTTAAATGGAATAAAGAAGAAAATGAATCCTTTGGTAAAATTGAGATTGCTATTTCTCAAGCAGCTATTTTACGATGTCCTGATTTCAACAAGGATTTTTTTCCTTTACACCTTTTCCTCTGACCAATCTATGGCAGTCTTCCTTAATCAAAATGACGATGATATCAATGAAGCTCCTATTTATTTCATGAGTACCAACTTACAAGGAGTAGAGTTGAACTACCCTACCATTGAAAAACATGACTACGTTGTATACAAGGCTATTAAGTATTTTATATTATATATTCGTAAGAATCATACTAAAGTCATAATGCTTCATGCTGTTGTGAGGTCACTTTTTATGCCACAAGAGTTAGGAGAACAGAGGGGAAATTGGATGGTTGTTATCCAAGAATTTGATCTTGAAATAAAACCTACCAATATGGTTTGGGGTCAAAGTTTGTGTAAATTGGTTGCCGAATCTCAAGACTCTATAGGTCCAAGTGAATCTGGATGGGAAAATGAGTTATTTGTGTGTTTTAATGAAATACTTTTTATTCTAGCCAATAATGGCTCTTGGTACTATGAACTTTCTTACTTACTGTAACACAATATGCCTAGATAACTTGAATTCTAAAGAAAAAAGAACGTTGTGATTGAAATCTACCTAGTATCATTTTATAAAGTCAATTTTTTTTTGAAGAATTATGATGGATTATTGTTAAGATGCTTGGAGAGATATGCATAAAAGGTATTGAAAGATCTTCACGATAACCCAACTAGTGGGCATTTTGCAGGAGAAACCACAACCCATAAGATTCTAAGGGTAGGTTACTATTGGCCAACTTTATTTATATATGCTCATGCATATGTCAGGAAATGTAATATTTTTCAATTAAGAGCAGGAAAGGAGAAGAGGTCCTCCATTCCATTGTATCCAATAACTAGGTTTGCAGTATCGTCTATGGTTGTGCTTGATAATGTTGCTTATTTATCTTCTACTCTTTTGACTAAATTTGTGCTTGAGAAAGGGATTATCCTTAGGTACTCTTCCAATTACTATCCATAGGGAAATGGTGTAGCTAAGTTTACTAATAAGAATTTTAATCATATCCTAAAGAAAATTGTTACTAAAAATCATAAGAATTGGTATAATGCTTTGCATAACGTACTATAGGCTGACAAGGTGACCCCTAATAAATATTTAGGCACTTCTCCATATTTCCTTGTCTACAGTAAGGAGGAAATCTCACTGAAAAATATCTATTTCCCATCTCTACAATTATTCTAGGCCTCTAGAGGTCAACCTCTCTCCAGTATACAACAACACATTAATACACTTCTTATGCTAGAGGAGGAAAGGGAAAAAACTAAACATAAATTTGCAGTTCACTAGTAGTTGGTTAAAATATGGTTAGATAAACATAAATATAATGACAAGAACTTTAATGTGGGGGATATAGTTCTGAAATGGGATAAAGTTGATGAACTTAAGGGAAAACACTCTAAATTTCAAAATTTATGGCTTGGACCCGACCAAATAGTTGAGAAAATTGGGATTGATACTTAACGATTGAAAAACTTGGGAGCTGAGCTAGATTCTCTCATTGTCACTAAATAAAGTCTCAAATGTTATTTCACCTAGCTCCTCCATGTGGGTAGTTTGTACTATAGAATTTTATTTGTCTTTTCTTTTCTTTTGATTTCTTTCGTTTAGTTTTCATGATTGATTGATTTTTTTTAGTTTTAGTTAACATTGCTCCCTCCATACACCAATAAGTTTTGGCTTTTTAACAATAGCGTTGAGTTTTTAGCTTTTGGTGGAGCATGGAAAACATAACTCAGATTTGATAATCTTGTTTGTTTGATACCAAGTGTAAGGGGAATTAACATTTGAATAAGAATAAAAGTCTGGAGAGATTTATAGTTCTATATATATATATATATATATATATATAATTCTCGAGTTTTGTCTTCTGTTCTAAGTTTTCCTTCTGAAATTTGCATGATTATTCTTCTAAGGTATAGTCAAGAATTATGGTTTCACCTAGTGAATCATCATTTGTTGAGTACACAACACATGCTTTTCAAAAATTTCCAATTTTAGGATATCACTTTCTTTTTGTCATTTTACATTCCTTTGTGTTTTACTTCTATAGACTACATATTGAGTTTCTTCAATCTGATGCATTTTCATCTTCTTACTTTCTTCATATTTAAGCACTGAAGAAAACTCCGAAAAATTCCCATATTTACACTAAAAGGAAAACAAAAGAAATAATTTAAACAAAGATCTTAAAACACATTTTTTTTTTAAAAGCCAATAAAACCTTTGGGATAGGGGAAAAAGAATAAGTCTAAACTTACTAAAATTTCGACTCTGATGCAAGTATTAAAGAAGCATTGATGAAATATCGACCTCAATGGAGAGTTCAGCCAATTTGAAATAAAAAGTGTTCAGAATTAAGTCGACCGTCGATAAAGCCATTGAACATCTATATAATCTGTTGAGGTTTTAGAATAAGTGGGTAAATGTTTCAACCAATTGCCTATTGACCATCGGTGTTGGGGGAAATTATATGAAGATCTATGGTAGCAAGTAGGTGATTTCCAAAACCATCTATGATAATGATGAGCCATTTATTCGAAAGCATAAATATTACTCGTCCGATCATGAGAGAAAATTGATCCTGACCGTTGAGCCTTTCGCATGAATTGTATAAATTTTGATGATTGTACAGGTCCACATCACTTGCCATCGTGAAAATTCATCTTTCGTATAGGTCCATGTCACTGACTGTGATTCATCTTTGCCATGTCATCCATCCATGTCATTATTTTGTATGTAAATATTTTGAATTTTATGTAGAAAATAGAGTTTCAATAATTGTTGGATGGGTCGATTTTTACTGGCGATGTCGATCATCGGTGGTCGGGGTTTTCATTTTTGTGTTTGTAAGTCATGGAACATGGGGTTTCGTCAATGCCGATGGACATAAAGAATGCCAAAATACTTTTTATAATGTTCCGATAAATCTGTCTCTACATCAATTCAACCATTAATGTCTGAGAGGAAATACAAGGGGGACATTTAATGCACTAGATGTGAAAAATGTCATTCCCATGTTCAAAATTGCTCATTTTATTCCCATATTTTCCCTAAGAGTAAAACCATTATAACCAAAACAAACAAAAGATCATTTTATTGGCTCAAGGAAAATTTCCCAATATCATTAATCTAACAAAACATGAAGAAGATACGAAGAAAACAGGTGTGCCAATAACCAATGAGAATTTTCTACACACGAGAAAGCCTTCTAAATACTTAAAAGAGGAGAAGGATACACGAGAAAATTAGGGTAACACTGTGGAAGATACTAAAACTCATGAAGAAAACACAACAAGACCAGTTGAGGGTCAAGGAAAATATCATTATGATATCCCAACTAACAAGGTCCCCGATCCCAACGACGTAGAAGGTATTCCACATGATTAGAATCTATGACAAACCCAACTAGTAGGGATACCGGGGATATTGATGATACAATGGTGCAGAAGCAAAAGGAAGAGGATAAATCATCTACGCAAGAGAAAAACTTGGAACATGGTCAACCAACTTAGAATACCCAAGATGAAAAACCAACTGAGAAGAACTAGGAAGAAAATAAAACTGAGAAGACCCAAGAGACTCGGATGGCTGAGAAAACTCAAATGCCCAACCTAAAGGTAAAATCCAGGAGACCACCATTGAACACTTTCACACTACTGGCAATATGAGAAATATATTGTCTTGGGGAGACCATATTATACCCCAACAAATTGATGAAGTGGTTGATTTAGAATCTTTCACGTGTGATAGGAATATGAAGTCAATTATTAGAAGGATTCAATGAAAGAGAAATCTTACATTGGACAATGGTGTGCTATGTACCTCCAAGGAGGTCATTCTTGATACAAAAAAAGACAATATGAGTGAGATTATTTCAGGAGGTATGGCCATAACTTGTGCCTTGTTAGTTAAGGCCATATGAGAAGAGAGAGAGTTGGAAGTAGCTAGGAAATAAGTAGTTTCTCTTCAACACTTGGTCCAATACTACCAAGAGGTTGAAGGAGCTTCTAATTTTTTCAAGGATATCATGGAGGAATATGATAGATTCCTTTTAATTCAGGAAAATCTTCTGAGAAAGGTAGCAAAACTTCAAGAAGAGACCCTATTATTAGGAATAACACACGAGGAAGTACTCTGATGGAGTGAGAAGGGCACTAGGTCTCGAGACTTGGTCGAGTTCATCCATGAAGTTTAGAAGGATAAGGGAGATGAAGATCATGATATTGATATTTTAAAAGATGACAATATTTCGAGGATGCACTCAACAACAAGATATTGGGTCGATATTGTAGGAGAGCCAAGGGAGAAAATGGAAGAAGAATGGGTTTCTTGTAATCGGACATGGGAAAATATCAATCAAATGACGATTCACCTCCAATTACCGACGTTTGGGCCCCCCTCGGATTTTCATCCAATTGAATAGGTATCGGTGGGTTTTAAAAGAACTCCCAATGAATACCAGACAAAAATGAATAAGATAGTGTAGTGGAGCAAGGTCCTCTATAGAAGTTTGTAGTTAAAGCTATCAAGATTGTTGATTGACTTGGACAAATGGTTCCTAAAATTAAAAAGTACACACATCGATATAGGGAGAGAAAGCATACCTTATGTGTACCAATGGATCAACATAAATTGGCATATGGTCAGAGATGCACCAATATTTACCCATAGTGGGAAACTTATATAGATGAACATGAAAGCGTCGAGACTTCAAGGTCGCAAGAGTAAAATTGACTCATTTCTAATTATTCAGTTTCTATTTTTTCTTAGCTTACTATTTTTGGACAATCATATTACTTATAAATAAGGGGTTCGACCTCTAAAGGAGGGAACTTTGGTTGTAGAAAAAAATTGGTTGAATGTAATAGAAGAAATATTTCAAGATTTAATTTAGAAGTTCCAAAGGAGTCGAGGAGTACTTACAGAACCATTGTGTGCATTAATTGTGTCGTGGATTATTTTGCAAACAATTATCATGTTAGAACTGTCTAGTAACAAATTCAATTTGATCAAGTTATCTCGTATAATTGCATGAATTGCTAGATAAAAGTTTCAATATTTCTTTATTAATCTCTTATTCTTTGTAATTATTTGATTTTTATTCAGTACTTCAATAACCACATAATTAGTTTTGTGATAATTGATGGAATAAATGTTAAACAATTGTTTGTCTCTTGAGGGTATGTTGTTAGTGAGATCTTTCTATAGAACTATTTTTTGGAAGTATAAAGTATAGTTGTTGAATTATTCTGAGTTATTGTTTTCTTTAAGAGTTATCTTTTGGAGGAAGAATTTATCTCTCTTCATGTTTGTCTTTTCTTAAACATATTAGAAAACAAAGTTTTTGGATAGAATTGATTCTTAAGATATCTCGATGTTGTTGATTTGTTTTACTTACCGTCCCTAAAGGTTATCCTTAGAACACACTTCTTCAAATCCTTCCATTTTACTTATTTTTTGTAGTGAATATACATAAAATATAAAAATAAAAAGAATGGAAAGAGAGAAAACAAATAAATTTTAAATCTGATTGAATAGTTTCTAGACCATTAACCCATAGGCTTATTCCACACCAAACAGGAAGGAGTCTAATTGGGCCTCATCCTTGGGTTTAATCCCTACTGTTAAGCATTTGGAATCCAACTCCTTCAAAACTCAATGGTTTAGAATTGAACATAACTGACATGGAAGTTGATGAAGTAAATAACATGCCTTCATGGGCTATAGTACAATTAGTAGAGAGTAAGTTGATAGCAGCGGAGTTGGTTTGAGAAGGGCCAAATTTTCATGAGGAAGAGACTATGATTCTTCATCATGCTAAATATGACAAACAATCTCAGAATATCCATTTCAAAAGAGTTAATATGAAGGATAAAAAGGTGATAGGAAAATGGAGCTCTGAAATTGAATTTAAGGGATTGAATCCTTCAAGGCTTATCAAGTTTCACTAGGCTACGTATGATGCCCTAGATCACTCGATATCAAAGCAGGAGGTAGATAATGCAAGATTGAAAAAGAGGGTAAGGGAACCTAAGGCTTCCCTTAGGCTAAATCCATTATTTGCAGAGCCATTATTTATGATAGTCCCTGAATAAGTCCATGAAAAAATGTTTGGATCAAGCTCCAAAGTCACCAAAGCTACAAAACTATTGATGAGAATTAGGATATATGTGGCTGAAAACATTGATAGAAGACCCGACATTATGTGGTAATATTGGGAAATTGTTGTCGAAATAGGTGTAATAACCAAAATGATTTTCTCTCTTAGGGAGTATCTACAAGAGGATTTGTGGAACGATGAGCATTTTTATAAGAACATAGTAAGCACATTCGTGGTAAGAATATCCAGTATGGACGAGGTTATAAGTTATAAGTAGGATATTCCTTCTGAAAGTAGGTTAAAGAAAATAGAAGCTATCTAGCTTGGGAGAATAGATACTCTCTGTAAATTGAGTGCCACCTGTGATTCTTTGGAGGAAAAGAAGAGTGCATTATTTTTAGAATATCTTGATATTATAAGGGATCTATAAGGTCCAATTTTGATAAAGGACTCAATGATAATAAAAAGTCATGAATAAAAATCCACTTCGAGGGGGAAACCTCATTTTACAATATATCCAATTCAAAAGACAAAATATGATGAGATGAGATGATCCTAAGACTATGTCTCCTTG